>JAOTQE010011513.1:0-11014 GCA_025631205.1 Nesometra sesokonis | reverse complement strand
CAAAAACCCAGGGGCCGGACAACCGGCGCCCCCCCCCCCCCATTATCGTCAAAACGTAGTTGCGCACCCACCCCTTATTTTAGGTGCGCCACGGGTCCAACAAAAACCCCAAAATACGACTAAAATACGGCACCAGAGCACCAAAATAGAGGAAGAAGTGACTTTTTTTTTGCTCGTCAAGAAAAACCTAAAAACAACGCCCATCCGAAATTTAAAAGTGCGCCCCCTCCCTTTCGGCGGATCCTGGATCTGCCCCTGACAACTTACCTCTTGCCACATTAACCAGTATTGCAGACGGCTTCATGAGGGCAAGTTCTTTCTGACCTATCATGTTAGTAGTTTCTTTTGTAAGTGGAACAGTAATTACAAGAAAATCCGACAGTTTTAATAGTTCTTCTAAACTGCTACAATACGTAGCATTAACGCATTCTTCGTCTGATTCAGACCTAATAGAAAGAAAAAAAAATCACATATGAGGCATGGCACGGCAAAACCACCAAGTTGTAGGAAAATTGAAAATTGAGTTTTATTATAGCCATGTTATATATTTCATAAGCTTTAAAATGAGGGGTCAATTATCAAAATCGAACATCTATAACTGAAGTTATTGGATAGAATATACACAAATTTCCTTTGTATTTGTTGATATTTCATGTTGTTTATTTGCTCATTTCTCAATAACTTCCTGTACGACAACTTGGTGGTTTTGTCATGCTTTGCCTCGTATTTGACTTGAATTATTTGGTGTTGTGAAACACCAAGAATAGCTCACGAAATCCAATGGACATTCCGGTGGCGTCATTCAGGTGCTGACCAGGCACTACGGCATCAGAAAATTCCCTATACTTTTCCGAAGAGTTTGCTGCGTTATTGATGCACATGAACAATGTTGTAAACATGATCAATGACTTAAAGGCGCATTCCTTTAAGTCCTTTAAAATTCACCAAAAAAATAAAATTTCTTAGGAAATTCACCTGTTTATTACTTCTAAAATAATAAATATGTGTGTATACTTTTTTAGTTTTATTCTCGAGTAGAAAAAAAAGATAATTGTCTTTTAGGCTATGCCTAGACGATTTCGTAGATATTTCCCGTTGCTATGGTAGTAAATTGACATTTTCACGTCCTAATGCGGTGAGGTATAATTTAACCAAAGTAAATGGGTTTATGTTTTTTTTTAACTTACATATCATCTTCCACGACTATTGTATGATTGAAGTAGTGTATCTGTGAAAAATAATATTATTTTGTAAATAATTAAAACTATAAATAAAATTACCTTCTGTTTCGATTGTAGTACAATGTGTTCATTCTGAATCCGACTGCTCTCTTAGCAACGCAGTATCCAATACCGCCCATTCCCAGGATGCCTAGCGTCGCACCGGTCACTTGCTTACCTAATATGGTAAGCATTGGGGAAAGTCGCACTTTCTTGTCAGGATGTTGTAGTGCCTGCATATCTGTAAAAAATCAATGCAATTGCAATGTTGAAATTCAAATAAATAAATGTAGAATAAATACTGGTCTAACAGAGTGTCTTGGTGAGATTGATTCTGACACAACCATGTGCTACCAAAAATATATGCTTTATACATCTGTGGGATCTCACTAGCTGGCCATCCCAGGGAACAGTCCCTGGTCATCCAGACCCCAAAGCCATGCCACCAGGGACACGTCCAACAGATCGCCCCAGATAGTCTTCAAACCCAAAGACATCTTCGTCAACAACAGTCTCATTACAGTTGAACCTCCCGTAAAACTGTCCGCTTACGGGAGGTGTTCGCTTACGAGAATTTCCGCCAATACAGGGCCAAAGTTGTAAAATTATGTATACGTCTTTATGTCTCACATTTCACGGCTTTCTTAACACAAATGGCCTCTCAAATTTCTAGACACCACATTCTGTATTTTATTAAATATTTTTTATCATTTTAAAGATTGGCTCAGTAATTAGATTTTCAGTATTAGATTTTCAGTATCCATTACAGTAGAAAGACTTTTTTTGTACATAAATTTGTATTCGTTGTACAGAATAATCACAAAATTTTCCGGGATGTCCGCTTATGGGAGGCAAATTTACATACAAAAATATCAAAATTTTAAGACAAAAAGTGTCCGCGTCCGCTTACGAGAGGTGTCCGCTTACGAGACGTACCAAATACACTGATTAGATAGGAAGAACAAACGGGTCTTTGTATTAGTGTCCGTTTTGGGAGGTGTTCTCTTACGAGAGGTGTCCGCACAGGGAGGTTCAACTGTAATAACACTATTCAATGTTTTTTTTTTATAAACTACATGATCAAAATTTCTATAAAATTACTGTGTCCAGTTAACCGAAGTTTTTGGCTCTGACAAGAAGCTCTGGAACTACCCGTGTGCTAAAGTATGCTAAAGTAATGAATCTTCTTCGAAGACAAAAGGAACAAGAGGGCGCTTAATTGTATTTTGTTTTTAATACTAACATGGAATTAAACAACTCCGTCCCCGTTCACGGTTTCAACTGCGCATGTGCCTTATCAAGCTGAAACCAGCTCAAAGTAATATAAAGATGCAGACCCGTGACTCGCGATGAGTTGGTTGGAAGTTTGTGTTTTTACCTTAGTCAAGCACATGCGCAGTTGAAACCGTGAAAGTGATTATTGAATTTACTCACAGATTATAATTCTAATGCTCGGCCGACTGATCAAAAATATGTTTAACATTGAATAATGATAACAAACACATATCAAGCAAAGTGAGGGCCCTCAAATAATAACACTTTATTTCCTGTTATATACTAAAAGTAACTCGACCATGTCCCATCTAACTCTCTGAAATACTGACCTATCAGTCAACATACACAGCTAAACTTTAAAAGATAAAGACCTCAAGCAAATTCCACCATGACAGAGCTCGATAGGTAAATTTTGGGTAATTAATGCGCCTTTTTATAGATGAGCAAACGGTGTAGCTACAGCACATTATCATCTTGATTAAAAATAGGCTAAATAATAGACCAAAATATTGTATACTCTGAACTATCATTAATATCTTCCAAACTATACCCTTGTATCACTCAAGTCGAAGTTAAGTCTGGTCACGGGACTATTCAACTGCCACCATAGGATAGATTTTCATCAGTACTTCTATGAACGAACCTCTTTTTGAGTTCATGAACGTAATTTTCCAGACCCACTAATGTTAATGTTAGTATTGCTATATTTATTATAACGCTTTAAACAAACGTCGATTGTCTCAAACCGTTAGTAAAGTTTGGGAGATTAAAGAAAATTACAAAACACAGTGAACTAAAAAGGTGTGTTTTTAAGAGAGTTTTGAATACTGCAATTTAATGAGCCTCTCGGATAGAACTGGGAAAACAACGAGATCACTGGCCTGTTTATACGAGCAATTATATGCCCCTAAGTGCATTTTCATGGAAAAATATGATTGTAGACGAACGCATGACTTACCATGCTCATAATTATTCCAGTCCAAGAGCAGTGGTGGCGCCAGCGGGGGGCCGGGGGGCAGGTCCCCCGTCGGAGAAGGCTGTCCCCCCCCCCGTCGGAGAAGATTTACCACTTTAGTCGGGGAAAAGAAAAATAAAAATATTGTATAAGTGACCCCAAAAATTGAAAATACACATAAAACGGGCCAAAAATGGGCAAATAACGTGGCGCCACCACTGGCATATCGTGCAGAAAATTGTTATGATAGCTCATAAAAATTTTGAGATATCATGTGAACAAAATTTGACAGAAGGAAAAAAAGAAGGTCGATAATTTCGAACAAAAACTATAGGTGACCCGTTAGATTTAGCGAATTGCCTAATAAATAAAACAAACATACTTTTCTTTAGGCATCTTGCTGTTGCAAGCATCAACGTAAATGCTAGATCTGCTGTAGGTTCTGCCACCAAGTCTGGTAGATTTGACATTCGGATGCCTACCTTATGCAACTTGGAAACATCTAGGCGGTCGTAGCCTGCAGAGTTGATACTGACTACTTTCAAGTTGGGAAGTGCAGATAGAAACTGATCATCAATTAAGTGCACGTTGACTGTTGTACACATAAATGCTTAAAAAGAAATATAAAAATTATATAAAATTACGTTACAGTTATAGATTGTTACTTTAAATTACAAATTTGATATATGCATACAATTCTATTTCTATTTTTATTTGTCGAAAATATCATTAAAATATTTATCAAAGTAGGTTCGGAGCCGGTTTTATCTTTTTTAAATAATAAATATTTTTGGGAGTTCTCTGAATCCTATTACACACCATATATTAATATGAAGTAAAGTGGAATTCTTACGCGCATCGATGTGGCGGCCCCAGCAGGCTGTAGAATTTTCGGAGGTATATTCACGTCAATACATTGGCGCTGGGGCATTCTCTACTTTCCAATTTAGTATGGGACGTCAATGAAACTCATACTAGAATACAAAAGTAGAGAATGCCCCAGCGCCAATTTGACGACGTGAATATTCCTCATCCTTCTGGGCTGTGTTGACGGTAGTATTAAAAACAAACAAATAAAACTGGCGAATTTCTGACCGAATGCGCGAGATGTGTCTAAATTATGGAAAATTGCCTCATTACTATGTAAAAATGGATTTCTGTTAAATTGTTAATTGGTTTTTGTGATTTTTTAGAAATTCAAAACGTATCTTTATAATTATAGGTTTTGTTTAATGCAAATAATAATAAAATAAAACAATGTAACCTAGAAATAAACCTTTAGTGCCTTATGGTTATCTTGTGACCTCAAAAACCAATATTTTCAGAAAATAACTAATTTAGCTGGTAGTAGCCACTTCAACGTAAAATCAGCCCCTAATGGCCGAAATAGCACAACTGAACGATGTACTTGTGGGAATGTTCTTAGAAAAAAACTGGTTTGTTTTTCTTCGATTTGAATTAGAATATCTTTATAATTTTGTGTGCATTATTCCTCAAGTCTCCACAAACAAACAATGCAAGATTAGTGATTCCTAGTTACATATTATCTAATTTGAATTAGGATTTTTTTAAAGTAACAACATAACATCATCACGTATGAACATTGATGTAGTCACATCAGGGGTGGATGCAGATGTTGGAAAAGGGGGCGGAAGTCAGTCAAAGTTTGTTTGTTTTTCTTTTTTTGGGGTGGTCTGAAAGCATACTCCCCCGAAAAAGTTTGGTCTATCGAAATGACCACAGGGGTATTAAGGGATCAATTCATGTGTTATGATTGCTGCATATTTTCGTTTTATAGGGAATGTGAATTGTATTTATATATTTTACTTCCAGAAGGTGGGGGGAGGTGGTGTCGGAGTTGGTCCGGCCCCACTTAAATCCGCCCCTGCTATAGGCAGATGCAGACGTTTGGAAAAGGTGGCGGTAGCCAGTTTTTTGTGGGAGGGGAGATTCTTCCAAAAAACGTTTGGTCTTTAGATGTCCAGAAATGGCATCAGGGGTGTGCTAAGGGATCAATTATTTTATGCTTGCTGAACGTTTTTCTTTTCATAGAATTTTAATAACATTTATAAACTGTACTTTCTGAAGGGGCCCGGAGGGGGACGGAGCCGGTCCAACCCCTTCTAAATCTGCTCCTGCATACTGTTGTATAGTACTTGAATTGTCAGCTCCTATTACTGCATATATGCTATAGGTCTACCTGCTAACGACGCATTATCAGACATTGTCTATAAAACAACGATATTCAGCAATCATAAGACAAGAATTTATTCATCGCATTTATGTTTCTTGAAATAAATGGTATGAAAGTACCACTGAAAGTAAAAAAAGGTAATATCAAAAGATATTACAAAGAAACTGACTACTAAATGGCGTACAAATTGGACGATTAGATCTTGGAGAAATAGACAACGTCTGGGGCAGGTACAGCAGAGGGGCACAATGCCGTATAGAAGGGGACCGGGCAAACTTTCCATGGGCGGATTTAAGTGGGAACGGACCGGATCCGTCCACCCCCCCCCCACTTTTCGGGCAGTAAAATATATCAATATTATTAACATTTTCTATAGGATGAAAAAAAAAACATTCAGCAATCATAATACAAGAATTGATCCATTAACATGCCCCGGTCCTGAAGCCATTTCGGAACATCTAAAGACCAAAATTTCCCGGACCCCGCTAAAACTTATCTCTCTACAAGTCCCTTTCCGGCCCCTTTTTCAAAAATCAGCAACCACCCCTGGGATCCACCTATTTGTAAGTTCCATACTTCCTACTAGGGTCACAGAGAAGAATAAAGATTAATAAGGCATGTGACCGGAGAACAAATACAATACCTTCAATCTCTTTTGAATATTTATCCTTCCTCTGCAAGTAGTCATCTAGCCAAGTGACATTAAAGTCATTCAGTAAATTTAGTTCTTCAGAACTAGCATGTTTCCTCATTAAGTGAGAACATAATATATTTGGTCTGGATTCCGAAGACATGGTCATGTGTTTTCTGAAATAAAATGGATTTTATATTTTTACAAGGAACATTTGAATGAACAACTTACAGCAAAAACAACTATGTGAATGAAGTCAATGAATAGGCCTAACGATTGAAAGAATACAGGGATAGAGTAAAATATGCAGAAATGGCCCCAAAATAGTCGAAATATGATTTTACAAAAAGACGAGTTAAAAGAAAATCAACATACTAAGCTGATTTTGAGTTAAGCGAGGTTATAGTTTGGTTTGGTAGTTAACAAGCTTGCCTTATAATCCCGAAGTCCAGGGTTTGAACATGGCTGAACGTCATGTTGTTAATTCTCATAGCCTAGCAGGTGACTGCCTAAGCCTCACAATAAGTCTTGGTTTAGAAAAAAATGTCGTAGTTCCCATCCTCTGTGGCGAGTAACTTTGCCAGGCGCGGATTTGGGTGGGGGCGCAACCGGCGCGCTCCCCCTATTATCGTCAAAACGTAGTTGCGCCCCCCCCCCTTATATTAGGCGAGAAAACCAGAAAACCCAAAACACTGTTACAATATGGTACCAGAACACCAAAATGTGGAAATAACTTTTTTTAAATTTATTTATTTTTTTGCTCGTCAGGAAAAACTTAGCAACCAATCCCCACCCGGACTGGAAAGGTGCGCCCCCACCCTTTCGGTGGATCTGGATAGTGTATTGACCAAGGCGTGTCTAGAGGTAAACATGGGCAAATCCAAACACATCAGAAGTGGTTTTACTCTGTTGCTGTTTAGACCGGTATATAATGATTCCTCAAAAGGTCTATCTAGTAAACCAAATAGGTTTACAGCTAAAATAATTAAATAGACAGCATGGTTAAACCTACCAACAAATATAATCTATAAAGAAATAGAACAGCAGAGTACACCCGTCCTAATTTTGTAATACTGTAAAATAATATGTCATTAAGTGAACTAAAATTACCTGTACAACAATGAATAACAAGTTGTCTTGTCAAAGTGAAGATAAACCCAAGAATGGCATCAAAATCCACAAAGAGAATGTTAGCCAATGCTTTACGGTTGAGCGACGCAAGGAGTTATTATAAGCGACGTTACAATAGGGCAATAATAAAAGATAATAGTAACAGCAATAATAATAAATCTATGAGGGTAGGGAAGGTGGTAGGAAACTGATAATATATATAAGAGTAGGAGAGTACATTTGAGGGTTTACAAGAAATTGGCAAAAAAAGTAAAATAAAATAAGTACTTGTATCAAGATGAGCTCCGACTCTGTGATATCCTCCTAATAAGCTATTTCACGGTTTCAACTGCACATATGCAGATTAAGGTCAAGTGATAAAACAACGCGCAGCAATCATATTCCTTTGAATAAGAGCCGCGCGTCGTTTAAGTACTAGACCTTGGTAACGCACATGCGCAGTTGAAACCGTGAAATGGCGTATTGAAATGTATTTTAATTTGCTTTATTACTTAGCTTCACTGTAAATAAAAAAATCGTAAATTTCCGAAAAAAGTCTTGGCCGCCAGGATGCCAAAAAAATCCCGTAAATTTTTATGGGCATTTGTATTTTTGAACAGTACATTTTACGGACATTTTACTGTTACACGATTAATTTTACGGTAAATTCCCGTAAAATTTACGGATAAAGCCCTAGTATCCAAGGTCCCAGAACTTTTCCGGTTTTTTTTTTACAGTGCAACTTTTTACAGTGTTGATGTCCACCGATCTTTTATAGGCCTATATTATTATTATTTACAAGTTTTTAGAATTTTTGTTTCCTCTTAAAATGTGTTGCCGCGAGTGGTTCAAGTCCCGGTGGACTAGCTTCTTCAGCAAATAGGCCTATGCCTACACTAAGACGGCCGCATGGACGGGTTGGCGTAACTAGATACGATAAACACAGCATGATGATGATGATGAGGAGGGGTACTAAGTATTAGTTGTACAATAAGTGTGGGAAACAAGTCGTTTATAGTTACGATACGATATCAAGGAGTAAAATACAGATAATAAGTACATCCTTCTGGCACATAGTATATTAAAGGCACGGTCTGCTAAACTATAGAGAAAATCGAACAGTCTTCCCTTGCATCCAAGGCAAAAAAATTTGTCTTATACGAGTCAGTTCTCGACGAATTTGGACTTGAGACTTTATCCGCTCGCAGACTGATGCACTATGTATGTGTGGATTTTTCTACTACAGCTTCCAATGTACTGTACCAGATACAACAAGTGGTTTAAAATGTCTCATACGTCAACAATGGATCTAAGAAAAAACAATTTATGCAAATGATTCAGCAATGTTAGGGTTACTAATTGGTAATATCCGTTTCTCCATACCTGAACGTAATCAATGCATTTGTAAACTATTGTAAAGATAATTATCTGGAACCAGGGTTAAATGTTCCCTGCTGAAATTAAATGTTAATAAGACGAAATATATTATTATATATTTCCGAAAAATGAACATAATCACGATGTACAGATCGCTAATGAAGAGGTTGAACAAGTTAGCAACTACAAGGTGTTACTTTCAGTAAGTCTCTCACATGGTGTGATCATTTTGAAAATGTAATGAAAACAATAACTCCCGTCTATTTTACGTCAGAAAAATGCATTCGTTAATAAAAAAACAAAGCAAAAAACGCGTACGCACACCAAAAATTATGAAATGTTCCAAATGGTCTGAAACGTTTTCTAATGTAATAAAAAAAAAAAAAAAAAAATTGATTTTGAGCGTTTTAAAAATTCAACGTGCGCATCAGGACGCGCTCACAAGATATTGCAGTACAGGATCTTTCATACCAACCTAACGTGTATGCTCACTGAATGTGATCTGGAAATAACAATTGGTTAAGTAGATATGATAAATAACGAAAAATCGCACAGATGAGCGTCACGCATGACTGATAACCTTGAACATGTTACGGTATCTATTCTTGGGCAAAAGCTATTATCCTTGGAAATTTCGTGTTAATACAGTAGCTCATTCCAATTTTGAGACAACCCGTAAACTACAAAAAAAAAAAAAAAAAAATGGAAGGAAAGAAAGAAAAATAAAGAAGTTGATTCTGACAATACCTGATCCGCAATAATACGGATCAGCTAATAAATAAGACAGTCAGGTTGATCGATTTAAACTGGTGAAACAAAAAAGAAATTGTCAGTACCACAACAAATGAGAAAAGGAGGACTTTTTAGCTGCCATATTCCAAGACCAGAGACTTTCTCAAAGATTACGTTTAAAAAAATGGAAATTTGTGTTTAGAAAATTTTTATAATTTCGGACTATAATAACATATTGAATTCTAATTTGTAAAGGATTAACATTACTTTTTGCAAATCTAGTAGTTTAGTTGATTTATCACAGGTTGTTGTTTGACAAAAAACGTATTAGGTACTGGACTTCGTGCGACCTGAAGTCCTCTCGACTCCTGGTCTCCACGTTCGACGTCGTCAGGACTCTGGTGTGCCAAACTTCGTTCGATGTCCGACATCATTTTGACATACATGGCAGGGCAAAACCACCATGTTGTTGCACGGAAATTTTTTGAGAATAAGCAAATAAACAAATTTATGGTTTATGGTCATTTAGTGTAGTATTTCTATTTAAATTTCGAAGATATAATCTTCATATGTGAAGGTTTGATTATTAATTTTAATTAATTTAAAATTTATAAACAAATAAACTAAATACAAAGGAAATTGTTGTATATTTTGTTTCATAACTTTGTTTATAGATATCCGACTTTTATAATTGACCCCTCATTGACCCCTCATTGACCCCTCATTTTAAAGCTTACAAAAGGTGTAATTTGGTTTCAATATTTCATTTTTCATTTAAAGACAGCTTGGTGGGTTTTTTGCCATGATGCCTCATTTTGACTTCAAACTGTTAAAATTGTATGAATTATTTATTAACGTTACCCATTTCTGTTGACCAATTTTGCAATATTATAGCACCGTATGCTTTTCTTTATTCTACTATAATATTTGAATGTCATGCGCCAAAAAAAAAAAAAAAAACCAATCGATGATACTTTTCTCTGATATTTTATTATATTATAGAAAAGGTAATAGTTTTTTAAAACTATAATAATACTTTGTAACACACTTATATAATAAGTAGAATAGAATATAATTCTATATAATTTAAGGGTAAGCCAATGTTAATTGGTAACAAATTGTAATTAATAATTGAAGACAATTCTAAGAGTTAGCCTAAATTAAGTACACTTTGTGTTCTTAACTATAATACTGTAATCAACTAATAGTACTGCGGCAGTTTATAAGAATACAGTAGAACCTGTTGTCCCCTGAATAAGCCATTTCACTGTTTCAACTGCGCATGTGCGTTACAAAGGTCAAATAATAAAACGACGCGCGGCTCTTATTGAAAATAATATATTTGCCGCGCGTCGTTTTATTAGTTTACCTTAATCTGCACATGCGCAGTTGAAACCTAGAAATGGCTTATTTAAAGATGTATTGTCACTCAAAAATGACCAGAAAGTCATAATCATTAATTTTGAAATTAACTTGCTCAATTTAAAGTAGAATCAAAGTTATGAACTTGAGAATAGAAA
>JAOTQE010011502.1:0-11014 GCA_025631205.1 Nesometra sesokonis | reverse complement strand
CATGGCATTGCCCACACCGTTTAACGCCATCAAAGGAACCATTTTCATAAACGCACCCCCCTTGAAAAAAAGCTGGTGACGCCCCTGATAAGAAACAAATTGTAGAATATTTATATGAACAAATAGGATAAAACTAAACTACCTTTAAGCTCGTCAGATACATGTATAGCAATATATAACAATAATATGCGTTAGATGATTAATAAATTGCCTAATTGACGAACATGGAAATAAAAATTTACTTTTAAAATTTCAAAACAACATTTATTGACAAAAAAATATTCCGACAGAAAAATCCTGTCACCCTTAAGATGTTTATTAATTTTTATTATTTTTTTTATTTTTCGTTTGATCTTGAGAATAGTTCCATGATAGTTCCGAAACGTCGATATCAGTTCTATTTAATAAATTGTTTTAAATTTTATAACAGGTGTTGTTTAATTCACCTAAAATTATACTTTTAAAAAGACACCATAAATTGTACTTCTTAAAGACATCATGGTTTTTGAGAACTCATAATAGATCGATTTGTCTTGTAAGAAATTCCATTTTTCCTACAAAAGTTTAAGTACTAATTTTATTCATTTCAACCTTTGTCCAGACTTGATACGGTACACTGTTTGCGTATTCTGTGATATCTATTAATACATCAGTTAGATTTTTTAATTTTCTTGGGCGTAATATTACATAAATATATCGCAGAATCCAAGGAAATGTTATCAGTCTATTCTTTCATCTCAAATTTTGTGTGACAATATTACAATATTACAGAAATAGAAATATACACAAATGTAAATATGTGTTCTTTTGTCAAAAAAAATCTCAATGAGATAGCATCTTTGATTTCGCTTATACATTCCGACATTATTTGAAACCTATACGATTATACACGATACCGCGACGGTTTACGTCATAAAAGTCACGTATACATTTTCTTCAAATTCAATTCTCAGGAACAATTGAAGTTGGCAATACAACAATAACTAGGATGCATGTACCAATATATCGTTATTAAACTATATCTATTACATGTTGAAATGCACGATGTAAAGCTCTCTCAATGTAAAAGAGGCAAAATTCACTCTGCAGCAAATTTAAAGTGAAAGCGAACCTTAAAGAGTTAATTACCAGCACTCTAGATCCATTCTTTTGGAGTAAACTTTCTTTAAAAGAGTGACGATCCTACTTATTTGGAGTGATTATTTGGAGTAATTTTTATTACTTTTTTCGAGTGGTTCCTCAGCAGTGCCATTTCTCAAAGAGTGGATTTTTGAAATCTGTAATTTAAATTAATTAAAAAACTCTTTATGACAATTAGAAAGCTTATTCAGGGACGCATCTAGAAATCGGAAAGAGGTTTTTAATCCTTAATCGCATTTTGATAAGCAACAAACACAGCTTTGCTTCTATTTTCACGCGTCTTCTAATAAAGTTATTGAATCTTTATATATTATTACTGTACTATATTTTTCCCTCGAATATGAACTATGGGTGGAGAAAATAATCTTCACATTCATATATATTGGTTTTTTTTTCTGGATCTGAAATGTTATGGTGTGCTCGGGTACCATAAGCACCATACTGGTGTTGTGTAATCTAAAGGCAAATATGGAATAGGGCCTAGCCGTAACCAGTGCCAGGGTTGGAAAGCAAGCAAGCATATAACCAGCGCCGGACCCAGGTTTTCACATTGGGTGTTGCTGGAAACTGGCATATGGCCGCCGGCCCATTCGATTGAGCACATTCAGTCCGACCAGGTGAAAAGTCCACCGTTTAAATTTGGCGATCAAATTAAAAAAGGAAGGAAACTTAACATTTTTCCCATTCTACATCTTTTTATATTGATCCTTGTTATCAGGCCTATATTTTTTCTAGCATGTTTAGGTTCGGTGGTCCTGGTATGGACGGCTCTTGAACAACTAGGGAAGGAGGGAGTTCAATGCCACACCATGGAACCCAGGATTCACCACCGAACCATAGAGCTATATATAACGAAGTAGAGTGGATATTAAGTGACTGTGCCTTTGCCCTTGTAGTAAGTGCGCGTGTGGCGCCTAACTACTGTACAGCAGTTTTCTGTATAGCCAGTTTAGTAAGATTCATCCTGGGGCCTTTTGGAATTCACTCACCCTAGCCTAGTCTACTGATTTCGTCTTTATAATGTGGTTCTATTATACAATTATACCAGGGTTAATTTGAAATCACACACACACACACACACACCCACTCAACTCGGATACAATATCGCAGACATACATTATTTTAATCGCATTGTACAAGAAATTGATCAAAACCTTTTACTCCCTTCATGACTCCATATGTGGCGGAGCCAAGCCAAATGAGATAAGTTGGAAAATTGAACATTTGAGTTTTTATGGATTATAAAACTCCACATTATTGTCTATAACATGCAAAAAATAATTTTCATACAATGTTTCCTTGCGAAGTTTTGAATAATCGAAGTTTGAACAACTAAAATGTAAGTTTTGAGAAAACTGCATTTGAAAATTTTCTATCAGCATACATTGACTAAGCAAAGTCATTTTAAATTGCATTCCTAAAATATTTTTTTTTAAATTTCTGCCTATTGTGAAAAACTAGCATTTGCGACTTATGTCTCATTTGGTTTGGCTCTGCCACATATTGACACAGAAATAATACACTGCCAGAATACGAAGTTCTCACTAAAGCTAGAACAAATGGTACCACCAATACTACATCGCCATGATTAACTTCCGGCGTCTTCCGTTTAACATCAGAATGTGTTAAAATACATCTAAAGAGAGCCGATTGTTTAGCAGGTGAAAACATTTCAAATGAGCCTTGAGAGGTAATGAATTTCTCAGTACATTTATTAGTATAGTTTTAATAGCACATTGGGAATATGTACAAACACGGAAGCTGACCAGCACAGAGTCAATTGATACTTTATATATTTCGAGGTTTAGCTTACCGGTACCGTAATAATGCATTTGTAACGATTAGTTAATATATTGATTTGTCAAATTAGTTTTTTTTAAGCCCACCTGATTGGTTTGTATTTATATAGGCCCATATTTGGAGACTAATTAACAACAGTGGTGCAATTTGGACAAACCAATATTTACATACATTTCCCCATGCACCCCCTTAACAAGTTAGCCCGCCCACGGGGTTTAATATTTTAGAAAATATTAAAAAACGAATGCCAAGAATATTTTCTAAGAATTTATAAATTAAAGAAACGTTTATACGAATGACGAGTTTCAAATTAAATCGTAAAGGTCGTTATTGATTTAAAAGTTCACCCTTGCTTGGAATACAGCTGCAGATAGCGTAGTAAACACTTTCTGTAATTCCTAAACCTTGATTCTACATGTTATCTCTGAAATAGTACTTTTTGTTACGTCACCATACGTCATACTTATTGCTACTGTATGTCTCTTAATCCAATCAAAATGTACATTATTGTGACGTCACATAATGTAGTCTTCCCCAAACAAATCTATATTTGCAAGGCAAATACAATGTTTTTGTCTCATTTCTTCCAATACATTAAAATAAAACTTTGAATCATCGTAAATTTACTTGAACACAAATGTATAGAAGACCAGTCTACTCAAAATTGTAGTGGATTCATCTTTTAAATTTTGTACATAATATAAGCTTACACTACTTATGATTTATAGGCTTTTTTTTCAAAATCGTTATTTTGTCGAATTTTTCAGATGGATATTAAATTCCGAAATAAAAGATGAATGAGAAGATGAAAAGTGATCGTTATGTATAATATGTCCTGTTATTTTCATTCATTTTCATTAGGAAAACAAGCACCAAAAGTGCTTCAGGAATCGATACCAGATAACCATATAACATCAATAAATCTCAGGTTTTGCTCGGTGGGATTAACTTTCCTAACCACTAGACCACGAACTTTTCCTCTGTGACTGAAACGCTCCATCCGAGTAAGATTAACTTTCACGGTTTTCTTTCACAAACAACTGAGTATTCGGAACATCCAGGAAACAGTTAATTTTAACTGTTTTTTAGTATATCTTGTACCAAAAAATGACAAACATGCCCTCTCTCTTCTTTTTACGCAGAGTATCCAGTTTATTAACTTAGTAGTTCATTTATATTATTTTGTAGTTTAATCAAATTTAGTAGTAGACAAAAAAAACTGCCAAATAATTCAATTTTAAACTACATTGACATCTGCTGTCAATGAGCAAGCATAAATTGTCAAAATGATGAAACTTAATACGACAGAGTGTCAAACATTTCTTGCTCATATATTTGTATATATGCTATTAATTACTTAACCCTTGGCTAATAATTTAATACTCTACAAGCGAATATCAATGGGTACAATTTTATCAAAATTGTATCTCGGAATTCGCTTACCAATTGGTTATAAAAACCAGTAGGTACTGGGTATGAGAACATGATTGCTTGCCTCGAACAAGACGCCATTCATAGAAGCCTATTATTAAGACAAACTATCTAATGTGGCTATAGAGGTCGAATAGCCGAGTATATTGCATTATAGATGTCATATACTATGTAGCCTATACGTATTAATGTAACTATTTCAAACAGATTTATATAAAATGGTTTTCGTTTGAAAGACCTATCTATAAATATAATTACTGTAGTTAAAGATTATTATTCATAAAGTTATAATCGAATAAAAAACCTAAACAAAAGAAAAGATTGAAAGAAAAAAAAGAAATTAAATCATGCAGTAACTCAAAGCTGTTCCCAAAATAAGTATAAGAAGTATGTGATTATACATAATTTGTGGACACTAATCATCAGAGGCTAAAGGTCCAATGAGCCTATCACGTTTCATAAATTTGAATTTAGGAAGAAAAGTTGGTGTCCCAATTGATGAAGAACCAGGGATAGTCCTATAGTTACAACTTGAGTTTATGAGTATTGTATACGGTATAAAACAGATATTATAAATAAGGAAATAATCATTTACAATGCCGAGAAAAACTTCTTAATAATGAGTGATTTTATTATTTGAAATCGCTTGTTTATAGCCTTATTTATGATTAATATTAAGAAATGAAAACTAATGGAAGTTGTTATGGAAAATTTACTTTTGTTCATTATTGTAGTCTAATCCAGTTTGTCGTTTAATAGACTCCAGAGGAATGAGATATCTTATTAGTAGTTTTTGAATACTGTAATCTGTATTCGTTGGCAAATAATGCTTTCTTACTATCCTATATCCAGTGAACAATTTTTTGCTATCTTTATTATTAATGGAGTTTCAATAAGTTTATCTCTATTTACTTATTTAGATACATTTATTAATTTAAGTTTCTTCTATTTTTTTCAAACGAAAACAATACAAGAGTACGTTTTTAGGTCGATTTGATTCTAATTTTTTCTTAAAATAATATATTTATTTACTATGATCGTTTAACGCAATGTATACATACGGTAATCATTTGGAAAATAATTGTTGTCACGCTATCAAAAAACTCCTTGAGAGATAAAAATCTAAAAATAGCTTTAAAAATAGCATAGGCCTATGAGAAGGAAGATTGAGCCCTCGATCACCCCCCCCCCCAAAAAAAAAACACACACACACACACACAAACACCCTTCACAGGAAATGAGTACCCCTTCGGGTGTGGAAGTACACAAACAAAAAAATCGTAAAAATGGGAGAAAGGAAGGTTTTGGCTTGTTAAGGGGCAACTCCGGGATTAAAATTTCTATCGATAAATCTATAGAACAATTTGTGACCAAACAGATAAAATTTCAAAACATTTGGACAATGCGATAATGCCGAAAAGCATGGTAGAAAATGAATCCCAAAAGTGGGTCTACTACTTGAAAATTACACAGTGTTAAAGAATAGGAAAATTGGAAATTTTGAAAGGGTTGTGCTTGAAAACTATAACATTACAAATTTAACTTACATAATTTGAAAGATCAGCTCAATTCACAGGTATATTTTTAATGTAACTTCTAATACGGTTTACAAGCACAACCCTTCTAACATCCGTAAATTTTTTATTCTTTAGCATTGTGTAATATGAGTAGTAGACCCACATTTTCATTTAAGACCTACTTTTGAAAGTGATTTCCTTCATTATTTCGGTGTCGAAATGTTGAGAAATTTTGTCAATAGGTCAAACTAATTGTTGTATCGAAGTATCCAATGAATATTCAATCCCGGAGTTTCCCTTTAAAATCACATCGGGTTTGAGCACGCCCCCCCCCCCCCTTCCTCTAAATTCTTGATACGTTCCTGAATGTTTAACAATACATTGAACAGTCTAACATTAATGTGTTATGCTATTTGCTTATTATGAATCGTGTACGTGATATAGGTTCATTTTTTGCTGATGGTCTAGTGAAGTGTCAACAATTGATACCCAATATGATGACGTGTCATAACAGTGTTGATTCATACGTCCGTATATGAGAATAATGATAGCCTTTGGCTTATTATAATACAAACAATTATCAATTAAAACACTGCTTAAACACAAATTAATCAAAGATAAAGCATCTGGGGATAGGGAAGCAGAATTTAAACTACAACTAGAAATGCACAATGCGTTAATGTAATTTGCATAATTATACTTTTAAATTCTTTTAATTTTGGTTATTTTCCGTCTATCTGGCGTCCCATAAAACAAGTAATTACCATTTTCTAATAATATCGCAATATTATTGGGTCACTTGATTATCCCTTATTGTAAGATATATTTCAATGTTATTCTAATTATCAATTCTTTTCTCATTTGGTATCTAATATCATCACTTCATCTAGAATCTTGAAGATTGGACAATTAATCATGCAGTTATGATTTTATTCATATAACTTGTTCAATCATCCAATACGTTGTAATAAGCTTTTCATAGTTCAGCCTCAAGTTATATTGTTAATATAAATAGAAACAATCAATGTGTAAATAATACATGCATTCTAAGATTCATCCATGAGCATACGAATGACGTTTCCATCTTAATCTTATTACAGTTGAACCTCCCTGTGCGGACACCTCCCGTAAGCGGACACCTCCCCTAACGGACACTAATTCAAAGACCCGTTTGTTTTTCCTATCTAATCAATGCATTTGGTACCTCTCATAAGCGGACACCTCTCGTAAGCGGACGCGGACACTTTTTGTCTTAAAATTTAGATTTTTTTGTATGTTAATTTACCTCTCATAAGCGGACATCCTGGAAAATTTTGTGATTTTTCTGTACAACGAATACAAATTTCTGTATAAAATCGTCCTTATACTGTATTGGTTGAAAATCATATTACTGAACTAATCTTAAAAATAAAAAAATAAATAAATAAAGTATAAAATGCGGTGTCTAGAAATTTAAGAGGCAATTTCTGTTGAGAATTCCGTGAAATATGAGCCATAAAGACGTATACATAATTTTACAACTTTGGCCCTCTATCGGCCGAATTCTCGTAAGCGGACAACTCCCGTAAGCGGACACTTTTCCCGGACCCGAGTGTGTCCGCTTACGGGAAGTTCAACTGTATTAATGAAGTAAGTAAATGTAACAGACGGTCACTGGTCTGCGCATACTTTTCTTTCAACGAGGGTTAAACCAGAGAGTTGATCAAAACTCCCTGGTTAAACTGAGGTTATCTATAATTATTTATGCTTTCAATAACAGTTAATAAGTTAAAGACAATTGTTACATAATTAGAATCCTCATCTGTTTATGTTTGAAAATGCAGTAGAATTTGGAAAAATGAATACCGTAACGCGATTTCAACTCATGATCTTTGGTTGTTTGGAACATCGTTAACCGACCCCTCTGTCTTCGTGAATGTCCTTTTGTGTTAAATAAAGTCCTACTCAAATCCTTGACTTTTGGGTATATGGAGCCATAAACTTCAGCTAAACAGGGGGTTATTACTGTTTTGTTGGAAATCGCCTCCAGTATGTGTACAGAATTTTTTGCACTTTCGTTCAAAACTGGCGACGCTGGACTCTTTTGAAGTTCTGGTAACATGAACAGATGTGAGATAAAAGAGTTGGGGTTTCGGCCACCTCAAAATAGTATAGGCCTACAATGTGAGAAATGCTTGAGTTTATAGTGTGACGTCAACTTGACGTCATACTATTGAGTTGGTACACCTTAAGATACCCATTTAAAGGTGTTTATCCAAGTGAAACCTTAGCTTTTTAAAAATTATATCCTGTCATTAACTATTTTATTGATCAATCAAGTCCTTGACTAATAAATGTCTATGAAAATGTCTTTATTGCCATTAATATACATTAATTTCACACTTGAATAATTTGTTTTTACAATGTATCTTACGTGTGAATAGAAACATCAATATAGGATCTATCTTTTAATGAAAACATTGGATTGTGAATGTTAGCAAATGTCAACAGTGTAATTATGAACTGAATTGAATGTTATTGTTGAAAATTATGTCGACTCATTGAAACAGAATTACCATTAATATTTGAATAGGCAAAACCTACACACCTACAAATTACAAAACTGACAACAAAGTGTGTTCTTATTGCTTTATCAAAATCAAAAGTATTTGCTGTTCCTCTGATTTCACAGCAATTTACGTTTTATTGTATACAATTATTAAGAATCAAATTATATTACCAAGTCGTGTGCCATGCAAACTCAAGTTTGCTAATGTTGATCCATTTTTAGGAAGCTTTAGACCTTAACTGAATTTGTCAGTTTTATTCAGTGTAAACTAAGTTTAACTGTATTTCTATTGGTTATTCACTTTTAGCTAAATTAACAGAGGCGGAACCATTGTACTTGACAATACATCAGGTAGCAACTCTAGTGTGTCCTAGCTAAGCCCTAAACAAGGCTATGTGATTTTTTTAGTCTAATATCTCAAAAATTCAGAGTAAGGTTTTTTTTATAAGGGTCTATTTTAAATTTTCAACACATGATTGTTTGGCCTGATATCGAGTGTGTTCTTAAAGCTAAAATTAATTTCATATCGTCAGTATGGTTCGTACTATACAATAATAAATGATGTGTAGTAGAGACGCCCTCTAGAGCTGCCAATCAATTACTATTATGCCCATGTAGAGCATGGCTGAAGTATTTAAGTGAGGATAATCTAATAATTGTTATTTTCAGGTATTCAAGATTTTATTAAGATGGGGACGAATATAATTCTGAGATCGTCAACTTTAAAATGTGTTGTCTGGTATTTACTGGTAGTATTTAGTTTAGCGGTAAACGAAGTAAGTTGGATTTCAGTTCTTCTAAATAATATTATTGTTATTGTTGTAGGCATCGCTGGCACCATACAATGCAATATCTTAATAACAGTGACATTAGCTCATCAAGTGGTTGTCATATTTGTCTGATCTGAAACCTTCCTTCTCTCATTTTGTGCTTCATCTGAAGGGCCAAAATGCAAGTTAGCAATATAGCGCACAGTTTTCAGATGGAACTTATAGTGGGGGCGGATATGTGAAATAGGTGTGCATTTCCGGAAAGAAGCATGGGAATTTTCCCTAGTGGTTTTATAGTATGCTGACTTAAAAAAATACGGAACCACGACATCTGACCACTCTTTGCTGAAACCGTGAAAATTAAAAATGGCACTTCTGAGAAAGAGGCAGGGTTCCTGAGTCTCCAGAGTGCTGGATCCTCCAGAAATTTTGTCTCATTTCTTGAGCTCCCAAAATATATCAACTTTTCCTCTTGTAATTTAGTTTTCTCATGAAAAATTTGCAGGTTTTACAATTACAGCATAGGCTCGCCTATGTTGACAAAAGTGTATAAAATATAGAAAAGTTAATAGTGACAAAGCATGCTAGAAACTGTTGATTGAAAACAAACGATCACAAAATGAGCTGAGAAACCGCGACCAGCTGACCAACTAACCATGATGGGATGACCGGAACACATCAATAAGAATCTGCCTACTAAATTTAAATCCAATTGGGGACATTGCATATTAAACAATGGCAATATCAGCCGAGCAACTAACTGTCCAAGCCTCCGACCACAGGGTGAAGTACAGGGATTCTTGAACGCATCTAATACCGTATTATCGAGTATGTCCGTCACTTGTCTTTGCTGACGGTACGTTTGATTGGTGTGCCTCTGTGTTGGTTATCAACTTGTTTTCTTTAATCAGTTGCTTCAAAATTATTGTTGGTGTAAATTTATACGGCAGTGGTGTATCCGGAGGGTGTTTAGGATGCTTGAGTACCCCATTTAGAGCTAGAAAACAATAACATGATTATATAATTATGGAGATTGGTCTCTCTAACATCCATCTAGAGGCTCCTTCTGAGGAAAATAATTATAATCGAAGTTTAATAAATTTCATCAGAATAAGACACGTGAAATACGGGCAATAACTTGTTTTTGTTGCTTGCTAAAATGAGTTTGAGTGTTAAGAAGTACCGATACCTACCCTTGAAATTACAAATATGATATGTTTATTTTGATTTTTCTTTCAGATTGATGCAAATTCATCGACCCTTTCAAGTAAGTAAACCGTTTATATTTCAACAATTGCAACATCGTGTTTTTTTTTGTTGTTTTGTTTTGTTTTGTTTTTTGGCGTTACGCCTCTAATCCAAGTGTTAGACTGTTTGTGAATGGTTTGCATGTTCAAAAATCAATAAATATATACAACTTGCGGTATACCAAGTGGGTATTCTTGAAACCTTTCAATCAACATTCCACCAAGAGAGTGGAGATATCACTAAAAGATGTACTTAGTACTCTAAACTAAAGCGTTTATAATACGAAGACACGTTTTTGTCTTATTGATATTTTGCTAATGGCAATATTAAAGCAAAGATAAATCACTTATGTCTAGTTTGCAATGGAAGTAAAGATCTTACAATGTAAGGAGTAACGAACGCGCAGGTAGAAAATATTACAAATAAAAAAAGATTTTATTTGATAACACAGACGCATTTATTTAAATACTAATGATATAATATTAATTGCTGCGAAGCAGCTAATCCTAATCTGTACAGCAATTTGACCTCTCGGGGTCATGGTTTGTCAGATTATATAG
>JAOTQE010011491.1:0-10000 GCA_025631205.1 Nesometra sesokonis | reverse complement strand
TGATGATGACGATAATGATGATGATGATGATGATGATGACGATGATGATGATGATGATGCTGATGATGACGATGATGTTGATGACGATGACCTTGGCAATGACGATGACGATGAGGACGATTATGATGATGAAGATGATGATGATGATGAAGATGATGATGATGATGATGATGACGATGATGTTGATGACAATGACCTTGGCAATGACGATGGCGATGAGGACGATTATTATGATGATGATGACGATGATTTTGATGATGACGATAATGATGATGATGATGATGATATCGATGACGTAACACTGGGAACAGCCTAATGTAATTGTTTCCTATAGTATACTCTTTATACAGCAGTAACACTGAGCGTAGTTTAGTATTCTATCTAAGCTTATTCTAAAATTACATTCTCCGTTGCTTGTACTGAACCTCTTATGTTTGGTTCTGGCAAGATTTACGATTGCCTATTTACCTCGAAATACCTTCTGTTATAGCATATGTAAATCATATTGACGTTTGCCACCATATCTAATATTTACATACACTTTCACACGCTAAAACATCGTATATCGATAGTTATGTAGATGACATAATATCAATCGTAATGTTAATTCGTTAATGGCATCCTAGCCTAGTATTTTTGTTCATTGTAACTAATATTCATGTATAAATACACGTTATCATTTCTTATAAACGGACAATATTAAGTTTGCCAGTTTTTGTGTATAAATCTTTCTAGGTATTGTTTACTGTAGCGGTGCCAGGAATTCCACGACAGCAGGGGGAACGTGTCCCCCGACGAGTTTAATTTTGAGGTGGGCGTGTCCCCGGTTTTCAGTCTGACGAGCAAAAGAAACGTTATTTGCCGTATTTTGCGTGCTTTTTAACCAGTTTTGGTGTTGGGGCTTCGTCTGTCCCCCTAGCCCCCCGTAGCACCATCACTGATTGTTTATAAACAAGACGTTATCTCGGACTGTAGTGGTCGGCCCCTAACAGCCCACCTCAAAGATATTTCTCCACACATCACACACTGTACACAACACACCAACATACCGTCACACACCTGAAAATAATTGTAGAACCGTCGAGTAAATAGGCCTATGTCAACTAGGCTACTAGAGTCCATCGCATCGGATACCTCATAATTTAGGTCTTTTACAATTAGAAATCAAAATATTCACACTGTTGTTTCATTAATTTTTGCACATAGGTTCGTATGGACAATTAAGAAATAGTAGGCCTATAAAAACTTAGGCCTACAATTATGTTTTACAAACATTTGGATAATGACAAACAATTCCATAAAGAGAGGCGATAGGAGATGATCTTACACATTTTGTCCTATGACGACATCATTTTGGCCCTCACAAGTGACCCCGTCATCATCGACAACGCAACATTCAACAACACGGAGATGACGTCAACACGGAGATGACGTCACACAAATATGACGTCATAATATCATTGGTTGATTATGTATGTGATTAGAATATTAAGTACGGCGGTAGGCCTAATACATGTAGGCCTAAATCCTACCGATTTTTTAGGCTGTAGGCTACCAGATTTTTTTTATACCTTTCTACCGCTTACCGATTTCCAAGAAGTCCCTAACCGCATTTACAAAAAAAAATGCTTTTAAAATTTAATAACACTACGTAATTTCCAATATTGAAGTATAAAGCACGGGTTATTTACGCTAATTTCCTACTTAGATTAACTATACGACCGTTTATAGTCATTCTTTTATTTTAAAGAAGGGAATTCCCCATCCCACTATACCCACCCTCGCTTCCATTCCTCTGCATCGTTCTGTGCATCGCTTGTTTCTTTTGCTACCTTTTTTGGCATTGAAAGATTTTGGTCTATGATAGGAACAGAACATAAGAACATAAATGATAACGGTTAAAACGCGATCATTACAGTGGCATATGTTAATTCATTGCATAAAATAACCTTTTAAAATGTGCTTACTACGAGGGAATTCATACTAAACGGGTCATCAAAATCTGAAGTGGTTATGATCGATCACAACATTTACACATGGGGCCACGGGCGTTCGGCATGGGGACGGACCATTATTCCGAAGACCCATTGGTCCGAAGGTCTATTGGTCCAAAGGCCCATTGGTCCGAATGCCCATTAGTCCGAAGGTCCATTGGTCCGAAGGCCCATTGGTCCGAAGGTCCATTGGTCCGAAGGCCCATTGGTCCGAGGGTCCATTGGTCCGAAAGCTTAAGTTAGGACCAATTTTCGGACCAATGGACCAATAACCGAAGGTCCATTGGTCTGAAGGCCCATTGGTCCGAAGGCCCATTAGTCCGAAGGTCCATTGGTCCGAAGGCCCATTGGTCCGAAGGTCCATTGGTCCGAAAGCTTAAGTTAGGACCAATTTTCGGACCAATGGACCAATAACCGAAGATCCATTGGTCCGAAGGCCCATTGGTCCGAAGGCCCATTGGTCCGAAGGTCCATTGGTCCGAAGGCCCATTGGTCCGAAGGCCCACCATTTGGCATACTCATAACAAGATAAAAACACCATAGACATACAGCAGAACAAGACAATCCTTTGAAGACAGATGGTCCTGCATTGGTTCTACTTTCTAGCAGTGGCGGCGCTACCGGGGGTGGGCCCGGGGCTGGGGGTGAGCTACAGCCCAACCCCGTCGGGGGTTGCCTGACAAATTGACAACCGGGAACACGTCCACCTCAAACTTGGCCTATTGGTCGGGAGCCGTCGGGGGTTGCCGTCTCTGTCGGGGGAATTGCCCTGCCGTCTGGGAATTCCTTGCGCCGCCACTGTTTCTTAGGTCTACGCGAAGTGGACAGAAGAAATGAATCCTATCTATAAACTCTTGCGAATGAACTAACAAAAAGGAATGAACGTCCTATTCAACTGAAACGGTAACAGCAGTGAGAGAATTCTGTTTTGTTGTTGTTGTTGTTGTTGTTGTTGCGACCTTACATTTAAAAGCGTTTAAGTGTCGCTAGTTTTGAACGCACGAAATTTGTACACTTAAAATCAGATTCTTTTCTCAACAAAGATTCATCGCCATTTTTTTAAGGTTATGCCCATGGTGTCCGATAGACCCAAAGACGAAAACGCATTTCAACACGTACTGTAAAATACGACATGCGATACACGATATGCCAAACTTTATAGTCTAGTTTAACGTCGTTAATAACTGGATGCCCCTTTAAACTTCATAGTACCCAATCATTCAAACAAACTTTTAAATGAATAGACGAAAGAAGGTACGCCTAGTGGCACAAAAACTACAGTTTGTTGATTCGAATTACCTTGGTGTGCGCAATCCTTTTTATAATAACAAATGAAAACGGAATCGGGATAAATAGGCCTACCGTACTAATACGAATGACTTCTGATTTTAGTATCCGTTACTGATAGAAATCGGTTAATCCCTCTATTTATATAGATTTAATATATAGGACTACGTACACGAATGAAGTATTTCTGGATTTAGACCTTTCTTCTTTAAAAAAAAACCCGAATATTTTAAGCTAAACCTTTTTACCGGTGCACATTTTGTTCTACTTCTCTTTATTATAAATGAGAAATTTTGAAACGGGCTCTAGGCGCCTATGTTGGACAACAGACAGACCAAGAGACCTAAACTTTTTTTTTAATAAGAACATAATAAGAACAAACTGAGGCTGAGCAAAAAAAAAAAAAAAAAACATTGACGTAAAAAGCGTCTCTATAAACAGCTTTTCAAAAATGTCTGTCTGTCTGTCTGTCGGTCTTGTCACGTACGTTTGTGACTATTTGCGTTTTGTTCTTTCCATAATTTCTGATAACCAGCATTGTATGGGTGTCACTTTAAATAATAATTGCGAATAACGCCTTAGGCAACTACACTCGGCGAATTTCACCTCAGGCGTAGTATGTAGTATAAAAGCAAGCACGATACAGAATCTGATCCATTCGAACACTGATCTTGCTTGTATAGTTCGATCAGTAGCCGCACTCTAATCTTCAATCGCCTTGGCGGTTGTAGAATAGGAAAACTAGCCCGGTTTTGTTGGCTAAATAAAAGTGATGGCGTTCAGTGCACGAACAGTTGGTGACTGACCAGAGCTACTGTGCGCAGCTTTCCGCGTCTTACTGTCGGATCGACTTGTTTTATAAAATGGAACTTAAAAACCAAAAAATATCAAGCTCATCACATACTGCTCCAAAGGTTATATCAACGTAATATCTAATCCATTAATGTAATCAGATTTAATATAATCAATCCCATCATGGAACGACACAAAATACACAGTCAAAATTTTGCTTAAATACATGAAGTCCCCTTCCGTTTCCCCTGCCGTTCAGATAAAGACCACTTATACAGCACAATTTAGGCCTATCCGTACAATTTAGTAAATTTTGTATCTTTGAATAAGAACAAAGAAGTACATTTTGAGCCTGAAATTAGTGCCAAAAAATAAAATGAAAATACTTAGCTTGGGCAAAATTTTATTGGTTCTTAAAAAACATATATAGGCCTAATAGTATCATAGCCTTGTTTGAAAACAATACTCGACATGCTTACCTCGACAACTGGAACAATCAAACTGCATATGAACCATCCTACTATCTCCATCCCCTCCCTCAGAAATTGACTTCGGTTCGTCCTCATATTCACGGCTTCGTCGTAAAGTGCGAGGGTATGCGAGTACAGGTAGGGCGAAAAGAGCTATAAGGAAGCCACATATGAGATATCCGATCCACCATGCCCCTACCCACTGTGGATCCCCGGAGGAGATGCCTATTTCTTGCGATGACACAGAGCCTAGGTCGACGTAATAACTGACGCATAGTCCGCCTAGTAAAAACCCAAGTGCAGGTCCAATGGCCGTGACGCAGTAAACGATACCTAAAATGAGAATAAAATTGATGATTTACATGCTAATAAAATTTATTAATTAAATTACTAAAGTTACCTGCTAATATATACACGTTCAGAGTGATATTAATGATGGAACTGGACTGAGAAAACATGGGCATCAATGGCGGCGCTACGAAGGAGGGGGGAGTCTAGAGCTTAAAAGGACGGCGGGGGGTGTTAGGGGAGCTAAGGCCTAAAAGGACACGCAAAATACAGCAAATAACGTTTTTTGTTTGTCAAACTGAAACCGGGAACTGGCCCATCTCAAACTTTCGCTACCTGTTGGGGGCGCTGCCCTGCTGTCGGAGAATTCCTGGCGCCTGATGGGCATAGGCCTACCGTACTCCAAGCAATGAAGTAAACGATATTGTATCAAGATCCACAATTTTGACATTAATTATGTCATTATCAGGTACTGGACTGAGTTTCAATCCATTTCTATGTCTATTAAAAGTGAATAGTATTTTTAATCGATTAATGCGCTTTTTGCGTTTCATACCTATAGCGTTTCATAAGTGCGGAACGCCATATTAATACCCAAGACCAAATTGTTAAGGTACTGTATAATGTGCTTGAGTATTAATATCTTTGGTAATATTAAACTGGTAACAAGAAAAAATTAATTTAATTTTGGTTTTAAGAAAATTTTGTAAGCAGGTTATGAATAATATGATTATGTATCATTAATCCATCTTTTTAAAATGAACTAGTTTTAATCATATAAACCCCGTTTTTAATTGGCATTTCCAATACTGGGAGAAAATGTAAAAATGCAAAAGGACATGCTGGTGATGCTTTATGACGTCATACGACACCACTACAACGCATGCGTGCAATTCTCATAATGGAAAAGCAGTCAATTCTACGTCATAATATAATAGACACTGATTAATTTGACCTCTCGGCATTATTAATTATTTAATGCCGGTTTTACTGTTAATTAAAACAAAATTTTTATGTGATATTTGAACAATAACCATGTGATAATTGAATATAACGAAAGATAAATATACGAAAGACATAATAAAATTCATATGTGTCATGCGGTATTTGAAGTAGGACTATTTATAACACCACAGCATGTGACTAAACAATGATGACATAGCTGATTAAGATTATGAAACATTTTTTGTTTTTCTATTCTTGGTATCTAAAGCCGGCCATCCACTGTGTCGTGTGACGGTCGTGCGACGTTCACACGACTCAGTAGCTCCTCGTGTGTGTGGTTGCCAGGCGTGATAAGTTCAGTATTCTACTCGTTGGCCGACGGTGTTTTTAGTGATTTCCCTGTTGAATTACTAAAAAATATCCGTCGGCCGATGAGAGAAAACTGTTATCGCGTCTGGCAACCACACACACAGGTAGCGACAGCTTAGTCGTGCGACCGTCGTACGACGCAGCGGTCGCACGACACAGTGAGTGCCCGGCTTAAGAATCAATTAATTTGTAAATATAATTGGTAAAATACCATATACTAGCCCTACTAAACTAAAGTGTCCGATGAACTTTAAATACTAAACTTATGCATATTCAACGTGAGGATTCAATTTTTCAAAATGTATAAGACACGAACGCCAATCATGTGATCAACGTTACGGTTTTATCTTGGATTGAATCCAGCCAAACCAATAGGATGCCTATCTTCATTTTGTATGTATATAATTATAGTGGGAAGAATGTTCTTACTGCATCATCATCGCCATCACCATCGCCATCGTCCCCAACACTGCCATCATCATCATCATCATCATCATCGTCATCGTCATCGTCGTCATCGTCACCGTCGTCATCATCATCATCATCGTCATCATCAAAATCATCGTCATCATCATCATCATAATCGTCCTCATCGCCATCGTCATTGCCAAAGTCATCGTCATCAACATCATCGTCATCATCATCATCATCATCATCGTCATCACCACCACCACCACCACCACCACCACCACAACCACTACCATCATCATCATCTACATCATCATCATCATCGTCGTCGTCATCATCATCATCGTCGTCATCATCAATCGCCACCACCATCATCATCATCATCATCATCATTATAAATCATCATCATCATCATCATCATCGTCATCGTCATCATCATCGTCATCGTCATCGTCGTCATCGTCACCGTCGTCATCGTCATCATCATCATCATCATCATTATCGTCATCATCAAAATCATCGTCATCGTCATCGTCGTCATCGTCACCGTCGTCATCGTCATCGTCATCATCATCATTATCGTCATCATCAAAATCATCGTCATCATCATCATCATAATCGTCCTCATCGCCATCGTCATTGCCACAGTCATCGTCATCAACATCATCGTCATCATCATCATCATCATCATCGTCATCATCATCACCACCACAACCACCACCACTACCATCATCATCATCTACACCAGCATCATCATCATCATCATCGTCATCATCGTCGTCGTCATCATCATCGTCGTCATCATCAATCACCACCACCACCACCATCATCATCATCATTATAAATCATCATCATCATCATCATCATCATCATCACCATCATCATCATCATCATCATCCACACGCCCCAATCCGTTCGTAATCCCTATTATTTTCTCTATTGATCTTGGAACCTCGTATTTTTTTTCATATCCTATATTATATCATGAATTATTAAAATAACATCGTTGCAACAACCTTTTTTTTTGTCAATAACAACATGTAATTCAGTGATATATAACAATAATTGTATACTATCATCTTCATCAACACCACCACCATGCTTCTTTTTTTCTCTGTAAATTCAGTTCTTTTAAAGTCGATATAAACACAATCACAATTACTAAACATTGTGAAGTATATCATAAACATTAGGTAGTGATAAAAGACTTATTTATGATGATGTAAAGTGTCCATTAAATATAGTTGTTATAATTTCAATTACTTCAGCATATCAACCTACATAACCACATCATCAATGTTAATTCAAATGCGTCAAAGCATCCTCAATCTCAACGAATGGAAATTGTTATCGGTCGGTCTGTCACTAGCTCCTCATTACGTTAATTATACAATGTAAACTCTTCAAGTTGTAATTATAAGTTCATGTGGCTTGGAATTTAGTTTTGATAACTTATTGACTAAGTCCGTCAGTCTAACCAAATAGCGATCGATTTCCTGCTATTTGTTCAAGTTCGATCAATTTGTAACTTAGCAGGCATTTTTTAATAATTTATTTCGGTTATTACATTAGACAATCGATTGGTCTGTCGGTCCCTTCCTTTGATTTCATTGTGTTGAATTGGCCGATGCTATTTCTTTAAGTTCTATCAATAGATCTATTGGACTGAAATTTAGCAAACAGCTTTATTTTTCTTGTTTCATGAACGTAACCAGCTATCAGAGGCGGATTTAAAGGGGGAGGGAGTGGCAGGACCGCCCCTCCCCCACCTTTCGAAAAGTAAAATATATCAATTATTAATAACATGGTCTATAAAACGAAAATATTCAGTTGCAGCAATCACAAGACAATCTAGAAAAATATTTTAGAAAGTCGGCTCATATAATGAGGAAAGGACAGAGCTCCCACGTTAGAAATCCAGAAATTCTGGATATTTTGTCGGCCAGCGTTTCGTAACTGTTTAGGGGTACTATGGCCACATAAAAGTGAAATTATAAAAACAACAATGCTACAGATAATAATAATTATTAGTTATAATTGTTACAAAAATTGTCAAACGAACTTTCAAAATATCATTTAGTGTCCAAATAAATGAAAAATACTACATTTTTTTTTTTTGATATAGGCCTACCTAATTTATAAATAAAATCCTGTCATGAAAAATTCAATTCCTGGAGAAAATTGGGTAATTTCTGGAGCCCGGGAGATGATGCAAAATTTCTGGATACTCCAGGCTAATCTTGGAGACTTGGGAACCATGAAAGAATGAAGATGAATCACTATTCACCATATGAGAACAATAGGCTCTTGTAATGGTACTTGCAAGATGAAATAAAACAAAGGATTTATTTTTAACAAGGTTATTATTCCAAAATTTAAAATTGCTTAATTTTCCAGTTGGTCGGCCAATCCGTCGGTCTGTCGGTCGTTTAATTTACGGATGCATTTTATTAGAATTTTGTTTTTATTAATTTATTTGTCGTTTTCATTCCCAACCGCAGAACAGGATGTATTGAGTGGCTAGGCTGTGCACTCCTTTCATATTACAAGCTTGTGTTTTCGTATTTGTCAGTTCCTTTGTTCACAATAATCGAAAGATTTCTTTCTGATCCAATGTTTGCTACTTTCCATGGTTGTCTAGGCAAAAGGTCGGGGTATTTAAATAAGGCTTTGGGTTTTCCTTTTCTAGTATTGGCTACAGTAGATTGCCACGTTATATTGGGCTAGTTGGGTAAAGCTCTGTCTGCAAGAATACAGTATGACCTGTTTTTCTTTATTCTGGTTACAGTATTTAATTTTTGGAATGCAATAAATTCTAAAGGAAGAGCATTTTGATTTTCATTATTTTTAGGCAATGCATTTAGGCCTACTGCTTACTAAATTTTGACTTAGACCTACATGCTCGAAAAAGACTGAAATTGAAACATGATTTTCATTACCATTAAATTAAATTTTATTCCATTCAATCAAATTCAGTTAACTTTTATTGCATCATAAGCCATCAGGTGATTAAAGTCATTTATGAGCGACGTATTCAAGTAGAGGTGCTTAGCTCGAGCACCCCTCCTTCAATGGTAGAAAACAATAAAAATGGGATATCAATATGAAGATCGGGATCTTGAACACCCCCATCAAAGGAATTTTGAAACCCCACCCCTACCCTTTTATCTACTAAATTTGTAACTAATTGGAGTATTAAAAGTAATAGCATATTTAATTAAATTAAAAAAGGCTGAAAAACAGATCGGAGGACCGACCGACTGACCAACTAAATCATACTATAATCATACTATAATCCTACTATAATTATACTATACTATACTAATCCTATACTATACTAATCCTATACTATACTATACTATACTATACTATACTATACTATACTATACTATACTATACTATACTATACTATACTATACTATACTATACTATACTATACTATACTAT
>JAOTQE010011480.1:0-11015 GCA_025631205.1 Nesometra sesokonis | reverse complement strand
GGGGGGGGGCGGGGGGAAATTCAACTTCTAAAATAAATGTCAAGTGTTCACATTTTTAATTCAACATTACATTATGTATTTTAAAAACACTAATTTATTTTAGTTCTAGATCTATTTTTCTGTTATATCAATGCATTTTATTTTGTCATTAAATTTTGTAATCACTGAGAAATTTAACTACTCAAATTAATATTCAAGGTTTAGTACCAGTTCAAGCAGAGCTTTTCTTTCCGCTAGACCGGTGGCTTCATTAACGTGTATCCACCAATTTAATTACATACTCTATATCACTGATCAAGTTGTTCCCACTTGTATCGCTGTAACGTCACGTCATCTTCATCATCACTAGCGTAAACAATTAATTTTTAAAATATGAAAAAGATGCCTTTTGGAACATAATTTTCTGTACTCGATGTTCGTCATTATGTTCCAAAAGGTATCTTTTTCATATTCTAATCATTAAAAATGGAACAGACAAGTCTTCATAGTGTCAATTAATTGTTACTTTTGAAATTGTACCATTGATTGAAAATTGAAATTGCAATCCAGAAAAAACAATTTAAAAAACTAAGAAAAAAGGAAAAATTTAAAGAGGGCAAACAAAGGGATTTTATAGGTAGGCTTTATTTACTATTTTGTTTTCTTAAAATTATCCTTAAAAGTCTTAATAAAAGCACATAATTCATAAACTGTATAGAAGTATGTATCAAAGATAGATAAGAATTTAGGTTTTGATAGTAACATTCATCATACCATTTGTATTAAAATTTACACTTCAAAATTAAACTTTTTTTTTTACATTTTCATGAAATGACTTTCTTGATAAGTAATTAAAACACTGTGCATGATAAACTAAACTAAAAAAAAACTAAAAAAATGCGTAACCCAATGGACAGTTGGTTTTGAAGAAGCTACATTTTAAAAACATTTTGAATCAATTAAAAGAAATACACCATAAACAAACTTGGGATTTACTGTAAATGTGGTCTTTTATGCTTTTTGCATGTAAAGAAGTAATAGCAAAAATGAAAAATTGTTATAGTTTAATAAAAATTTAACTTTGAAAAATAACAAGCACATGTTTTATTTAAGAGGGTCACAAACTACTGTACAAAATTTGATACCTGTGAAAATTATCCCTTTTAAAGTAAATGGTTCATTTATGGATAAAAACTTGTAAGGATTAGACGTCAATCAAAAATATTACCATACATCTCCAATAAAAATTGCACTTCATAAGATAATAATTAGTTTGCACATAAAATTTTCTTAATGAATTTAATGAACTGGATGATAAAATTAGCACACCTGAACGGGTTGTTTATTGAACGTAGATAACTACAGGCCCACACCTGATAATGATAATCATTATAACCATGGGTAGTGACCATGGTAAAGTCACCGCAAGGTGTTAATAATGATTGCGCGAATTGTATCGAATCATACATCCATGATAATATACAGTAATTTGTAGAAAGGACAGGAAACGCTTTCACGGATTATTCCTAATGTAAAACTTAAAATCTGATATCATTATGTTCGTATTCTGATTATAATTATCATTTTATTTAGTGGAATATCTTTACACTCGGTCTCTCAACCTCAGTCTCTCACTAGTCATGTTATTATTCTGTATCACAATCTAGAGTTTGAAATTCGTGCTAGTCATTTTTTTAAGAAGCCACATTATGTTGCCTCTCTCCAACGAGGAGAATAATGGGTACGTGGAAGGAACAAATGCCAAAATTTAATTCAATTCATTTCAAGGTTTATTGATATTGCTTTCGCAGTGCAAGCACTGAATTGGTACAATATTTACAATTGACATTAAATTACAAACAAAAATGGCACATTAAATGTGACAATACACTGTACATACATCATTTGAAACAAAAAAATCGTACACAAAACTTGATAAAATGGTCTAAAAACTAGACAAAATGCACTGTCCATCATAAAACTGCACAAAATGGATGGTCCATAGGTAACACTAGACAAAATGGATGGTCCATATAAAACTGGATAAAATGGATCGTCTACATAAAACTGGACAAAAGAGAAGGTCCATACCTATAACTGGACAAAAGGATGGTTCTTGGGTAAAACTGGACAAAATGGATAGTCATACGAAAAACTGGACAATATGAATGGTCTATAAATAAAAGTGGACAAAATGGATGGACCATACGTAAAACTTGACAAAATGGATGGCCCAAATATGGGTATATATAATATAGGGTGGTCAGTTTTGGGAAAGAGGACTGTATTTTGGAATGTATCTATTAATTAGATCCTACTTTTAATTACATAAAAATTTAACTTTAAATTGAATATTTGTAATTTGATCTTTCTAGTATGGGTAACTAAGCTTAATGTGTCTATAATGAATGGATCATGAAAAACCAACTGCTATCCACACAATTAAGAGAGGCATTTGGCTCACTGTATTGTGTGCTGAAACGTGGGGACTTGCTGGTTCCCGGTTCAATCCAATGCATCACCGGCTGGAGGGTCAAAATAAAACTTTTGTGAGTAAAAACGTCAACCAAAAAATTAACGATTTGCAAACATTGCAAAGATCATATGATGATGACTCTCCTGTTAAAAATCTCAATGATCTCAAATCAACACTGTATAGATATTATTAAAAAATATACAATAAAGATATGAAGTTTGAACAGTATGTTGAATATTGTAGAGCTCAGACGATCAGTCAATATGTACATTATAATGTCTGAACTGAATCGAATCAGTAAAAATGATTTATTAGTTGAACAAGGCTCAACATATTTCCATGATACATTTTATTATAAATGATTCATTTACGATTTCAGTTTTACAGTAACCTAAAACTTTCCAAGAAGATCCCTTACTAATAACATTAGAACATTACTCTAAAGATGACCACAAGATTTTTGAGTGTGAATGTAATTTTGGCAGTGTTAACGGCATCATCCAACGCTTTCAACCTTGCCTAATTAAGTGTGAATGGACAATCACACTATCATAATTTGCTTATGCTTGTGTTGCTTAGCAATAGTGGAATCCTTCACTTGTGTTGCCTAGCAACCATAAAATCATTCTCATTGGTGTTAAATCAGATGAGTTTGTTGAAATCTTTTCATTAACTGCTAGAATATCGGTGAAACAAAATTCAATGTTTGATTAGTGCACAGGTGCACTTACTAATTATTCATATTCTATTGACCAATAAGCTTTCAGTTTAAAAGTCGATTGGTTTGGTTTGTCTTTTACAAAAAACAAACATCACAATAATAAACCAGACAGCATAGTTCACATACCACTAAAAGTGTTTAAGGTACTAATTAAAAAAAAATTAGGAGCCAGACAGAAACAAATTCCAGAGCTCCCAAGTCTCCAGGATTATCCTGGAGTCTTCAGAAAATTTGGATCATCTCCCAGGCTCCCAGAATTAATTCAAATTTTCTCCTGGAATTTAGCTTTATCCAGGATATTCTTCAGGTTTTGCAAAAGTTTCACAATCAGAGCATAAATTGGCCAATTTATTTCAAAATATTGATTGAAAGTAAGCAACTATAAAGTTCAATAATGTTTTCGTAAGCAGTAATTGGTACATTTTAGCAGTAACAAAACATGTTAAAAACTATCATTTCATAACAGGCAAGGTGTTGAGCTTATAAATAAGGGAATTTGTACATACATAGGAGGGGTATACACTACAAACAGTTGTAGAACGACCATGAGTAAATCTGTATTTTTTTTCAACTTGGGACCAATCCTTATCATGTCACAGTCCCCTCCATAGCATTGTATCAGAACATTATTGTTACTCTAGTAGCTAGATCAACTTTTGTGTGTACTTTTAGGATTTGACTTCAAAAATTGATATAGGATGCTCAAAAAATAAATTTTGTACTATTTTAAAAATGTGACAAAAGGTCAAAAGTTCAAGGTCAAAGGTTAAAATCATAAATATATAAAATGTATGATATCTTAACAACTACTAGGGCTAGAGAATTCATTTTGGTGCCAAATTACTCAAAATATACATTTAATGGATGTTTTGCCAAAAAATAGAAGTACCATTTCTGACCTTTGACCTATATAAGTGTACCTTCATATCTTTGTAACTACTAGTCCTAGAGACTTGTTATTGGTCTCATTTTATTCAGAATACTGTAGATCCCTTTATTTTCGCGGCCCTAAATGTTCGCGATTTTACGATTTTTAACATTTCGTGACTTTTATTTTCGCAATGGGACGTTTTCAAAACACAATCATTTTCGCGATTTTTAACTGTTATTACGTTGGACATAAATCAGTTATTTGTTCTGAAACTATTTTTTAGTTGAGAACCATAATTTTTGTTTTAAAACTAGAGTGCTCGTCCGTGATAAACAATGTTTATAGGCCCCCGATTCACCTACCTCAAATATCGCGAAGTATCAGTATTGGCTATCATAGCGACGGATCGCGAGCCGACTCTGGTTCCTAGGCTTATACTCTGAGGCTAGGCCTAAGCCGTTTTCAGTTGACAATTTCCACGATTTTATTCACCCATTGCCACGTAGATTACTGCCCTCCATTAGGCTAAGATTTTTTATTGACCAATGTTGGGAAATGCTGTTTCGTATAAACTTGACTTGACTTTGGTATTATTAGTCGGTAATTTTATTTATCTTGCAAATTATTTTCAATGAACATGTGTTTACTGGCAGAAGCATTCGACCTTGAAGTGTATAGCGCCACCTACTGTAGGTTAGATTACAATAAAATGGCAGCCTCCAGTAGTGGAAAATGTTTCGCACTTTGCCTTGAAACTACGATTTTTTTAACCAACGTATAGGATGATTTTGAAACCCAAATTATTACGATAGTTACATTTACAACATATCTATCTTGGAATAGTGCCAAAATTATTATTTTTACAAAATAAAATTATTTTTAGACGATCTTCTCGGCCGGACTAGGCCTAGCCCCAGGCTAAGCCTGTATCGGCCTACACGCGCAACGTCGACCTACACATCGTAAATTCCTATATTTTTCTTTGAGATTTTCGCGGCCTTTAATTTTCACTATCGTCAAGTCTTCGCGAAATTCGTGAAAATTAAGGGCGTGCGAACAAAAAGGGATCTACAGTTTAATCTAATGTTTATATTTGACAAAATGTAAGTTTTGCCAAAAAATTAACGGAAATATCAATTCTGACCCTTGACCTACCCTGGAACTACTGGTCCTAGAAACTTGAGGTTGGTTACAAATTAGTCACAATATACATGCTCGTTTGGGTACACTATACTTATCGTTTATTTATATATTATGCTGATAATAAAATAACAACCAATTCAATTATCAAAAAAAAAAAAAATATAAATAAATTGTTTAATAAATGTTGTGTTTATTATTAAAACAACAGTTGTCGGCCCATTAGGTCCATATGGAAGCAATAAGCAATGTAATATAACAAACATTGTAACAAACAGAGATGGTTAATAATTAATGAACAACTGATTATCTACCAAAATCCATTTTGCAAAATATTTTCAAATTCTAAGCCTTTCATAAATAAAACCCACGGACAGCTAATTGACTGATGTTTTTTTTTTTCATTTCCTGTAAAAACAAACTGAAACATTTCAAATGGATAAGGTTCAATGATCTATGTAATGCTAAAACAAACTGCATTAATTCTGTAATTATTTTATTTACAACAAACAAAACTCAGTTAACACCCTCAACAAATTTTAGTTCATTCATTTTTTTTTTGTTCCTAGACAGGCTTAGAAAGTCAAGTTTACCTGTATTTACATAAGCTTCATGATTTTGGGACTTTAAAAGACAGGTTCATCTCTATCATTAGTGTTACAGTGGTATTTAGTTTAGGCTTCGGGAGGCCTGGGGCTTACAACTTGTCATTAAGCAAGGCATTGTATCTGCAATGGTTTCGGATCCACACCCATAGTTGGTCTGAGTGTCAGGGTGCTTATTTTTATATAATTTCCCAGAATTCAGAATGTGATACATGGAGATGTGGTGCCAATGATTGGGGTAAAAATGTTGATAGTGTTTATGCTACTTAATCGACAATAATGCATTTACGTTAAACCTCAGTATGCTTTACATTAAAAGAAAATGTTTAATTTTATAGATTGCAATCTGAATGCCAACATTGATGTATGCGCCAAAACTTTGGCTGCTGTAATGTTACGTTTGCTTAATTAATTCTTCTGTTTTTGTTGTTTACTATAGTATTGCACGCCTGTTTTAATTCTTGATTTTTATATTTGCCTTTTGTTACACTTCAATTTGGTTCTTTGTACCTGATTGCAATAAAGTCAAAGTATAATACCTATTAATATTATCATTATTATTAAAAACCCTACATACTACCTCTTGAACCACCTGATCAATCACATGGTAATTCTGATAGTGTTTATGCTAATTAATTGATAATAATGTGTTCCTTATAGTGCATTACGTTAAAGCCTCACCGTGCTTTACATTCAAAGTAATTAAGAAAATGTTTAATTTTATAGATTGGAATCTGAATGCCTATTAAAATTATCATTATTATTAAAAACCCTACATACTACCTCTTGAACCACCTGATCAATCACATGATAACATGTGAATGTGCATTAATTGCGAGATCAATATCACATGATACCAATCAACATTATGCATCATATGATCGTGCTTAAGCCAGTATAAAGCGTGTTCGGTATCGTCTAGCTGATGAGCTCTAACATTATCATCCTCTTTATCTTCATGTTGGATGTTGATTGAGGAAAGAGATAAGGTTGAAATATAGACACGGCAACACTGTCTATCTCAGTTTAATTACTGATATAGATTTCTTGCCTGTAGAATATGTGAGGTCTCACCACAAAATGAGTCAAATCGTAGGTGAGATCAAACTGAGATAATCACCAAAACATAAGGTCTGAAATGACTTATAGCAAATGTGAGGTCTCTTCACAAAATGAATCGCATCGTAGATAAGATCAAACTAAGATAATCACCAAAATATTGTAGGTCCTAAGTCAAATTTTTGAGAAATTTAGTCTTATTTATGAGTACTATGGTACTTATTTCATTATAATATACTTTTAGGTCAGTTTTCATGCAGGAAAGCGCCTTTTATGAAGTTTTTATTTTAGATTTTTAGTCTTTTGTTTGTATTTACATTGTTTCATAGGAGATTTGCTTAAACTCATGTTTCCATACATTAAAACTTCAAATGCTCATCTTTGGATCTACTTATCCAATGAATGTCATTTAAAGTGTAGATTACAGCTTCTATTATGTTCTACTACAAGGTACCAATAACTGAATTTTGGATTTTCCTACCATGACTCATTTTGTGGTGATTCACATATGTTGCGTAACCTTACAATTCCATACAAAGATTTTACATTCCAATCGTTTCGTTCCATATTCCAGACAGTGCGGTTTAGAGACAAAGAGTAAAGTTTACCTATATTTACATAATTTTTGGATTTAAAGGTCGGTTTATTGTGACATTGTTTTTTTTTTCAATCCAGTGCAACTGCAGATTAATACTTTTTTATGGTTTTAGTAGCATTGTAACAGCATTTCAAATTAAGGAACATTGGTCAACATGAGAACAAAAACACCAAAACCAGGCCAGATTTTTACAACAGAGAGAGAATCTGTCACGTGACTGAAAATTCATGCTACTGATATTTTGGTATTTACTTTTATCCAAATATATTTTTAAAAAAAAAGACACAACTAGATAACCAACACTACATGTATACTAAAATTTGTAACTATCAGCTGTTCAGAAAATCCTGTTTATGCGTTTACAATCTATCGTGACATCAGCGTAACAGAGTCACACACCTTGAAAGACGACTTTTTAAAGATTCTTATTTTGTTAAATAGGAACCAATAAACCATACAGTTTTCAAAAAACAACTAACATTGAACAACATCAGAGCTACAAAGTTTCGAGAACTTGTTTTTCCAATCCAGTACCTGTTGGAATTTCATTTACTTTAAAGGTGTTAACTGAATCCAACAATATTTAACTTTAGTAATATGAACCATCATACAAAAACCAGCAGGTAGAATCCCTGGGGAATTCTACCACTGCCAGGCCAAGTTATGAAAGAGCCAAAATGTTTAGGGCCTTCCAAAACAGAGCCACCGTCTCCATCAAGGCGAATTATAAAAGAGCTAATATCCATGGAAAAAACTGTTGCGATTAGCAAAGAGAAACGTGTAAAATAGGGAAATATTTCCCCCATCTGTCTTGTTTTTATCACAGACCTGCCAACAGCTTGGCAGTCGGTGATCCTCCGCCACTGAATAATAAGCCCTGTAGTTACTTGCAATCCCAAAGGCGATATTATGGATCCGTCGCTGGAAGATACCTTCTTATTATGGTGTTATTGGTCAGGGTTTAAAAAATTTCAAAAAATTGATAAATACACGCTGAACAAAAATTTTAATTATTCCTTGAAAATTATTAAAACATTTATAGAAAGAGGATATATTAATGTAATAATTTTGATCAAATTAAATAAATTGTAGTCTAGCTAATATATCATTGCAAATCCCTCACTTTATATCTACATTAAGGTAATAAATATTAAGAACTAGGATCTGGCTGCTAATCTAGATCACTGCCCTTATTATTACTATCATTAATATTAATTAAAAAGCATTAAATTAATCCTAAGGAAGTTGACATTTCTTGGAAAATTCCCCCTTTCTTTCATCTCATAATAAATTAATAATTTATACAATTTCAAATGCAGTAACAACTGAACGATATCGCTGTATTAATGCATGAACCCCAAGTACTGTCCAGTACAAACCATAAGGTATTGATTTAATAAGATATTATCATATCATGTCATAATGTTTTGTAGTGATTATAAATAGTCTCAACACTAAAATTTCATTCAACATCTGCAATTCATGATTTCTATGAAACCTCTTTCCTAATGTTATTTCTCTTTATATTTCTCAGGGCCGTAGCCCGAGTTGAAACACACATTAGGCGAAGTCAGGAGGTCACGTAGGATTCCAGAAACTGGACCCTCTGTTGGAGGTCAGAGGGTGAATTCCCCTTAAAAAGCCAAATTTTGAAAATTTCAGACGAAGCGACCACCTTGTATGCCTCATACTGGATATGGCAGTGTTTCTTCAAGGCAGAAGAATAGAGTTCTATACCATTACATCAAAACAATAGGTGACTGACTTTGTTTCTAGCATTAACAAAAAATGCGGTCAACCATCGTTAGATGCAAAGAACCATCACTGATTTTTATATTTATACAGTGTTTGTATCTTAATATTTTAGATTGAAAGTGACATTGGTAGTGAAATATAAATGTGATGAATATTGTCAGCGGATTTGATCTGCCTGTGAATATATGTGGAAAGGGGTGGACGCAGTAAATCGTTTTCAAAGTTACCTGCTGTGAAATATTTACTGCCTTTTCTGAAAATTAACAAAACCCCTGGATATTGCTAAGGATTTACGTGTTCTCCAGTAAATTTCTTTTTTTGGTTTCTCCAATCCTTCTCTACCCACCTCTTTATAGTTTAATGTACACAAATTCTCTTTGGCCAACAGCTTTCCCTTTTTAAACCATGTGGTGGCAAGACTCAAAAACGTTTATTTGCTCACCTACTGTTAATTTCACTGTTTCTGCATCAATTACTACCCACTCGTAATTAAGAAACTAAAGAGAATATTATATTTTAATCCTACCTTCAATTTCTTCTGATCTAGGACTGTGCCTCCTTCTCGGTTTATTTCCATTTCCGTTACTTCCGTCATGCCTGGAGGAATGGGAATTGCGAGGAGATGTTTGCGGACTTGGGGTGTAAGTATGGTGCCGATCGCGGAGTTTCTGTTGCAGTTTTTCTCGCTGCTTATCAGTCCTATCATCCCGTTTTCGACGTTGGTTAATTGGTCTTGGCTGTTCTGCTAAAATAAAAAAAACCAAAATTTATTGTTAGTCGAATAGATCATTGTTAAAAAAATCACTTTGCCAATATCTCGGGGCAAGTGTTGCCAGAGAGAACTATTAAATTAGTGTGTAAACTCACTTTTTTACATATCATCAGCCTGCTGCAATACCATTTTAACTGGTTTTGATGTTAAAAACAAATAACTTGTGTCAATCAAATAACCTGAGCTTCAGTTAATACAGGCAAATATGCGTTGCCATGTTGATAGAAGTTAGCTCTGAGGTTAGAAAATGACTTAAGAGAAGGTATCATATGAAGTATGTGCTAGAGATTGGCAAAAACCTTAAAACCATCCCAAGCGATTGTCATACAAGACCGATAATATGGTACAAAGCTATGAGTGTTGGTTTCAGACAAATAAAATTTAGAAATAGGTTGGTTGCCAACTGGTAAGCAAAGAAATGGCAAAATTTTGGAAGCTTGTTGACTGACTTGGTTTGGAAGGGATTGACGATTGTTCAGTTTTTAATTTACAGTAATTATAATTATTTGAGTATATTAAAATTATTAATTCTCATTTTTATCAGTGCATATAAACTATTTAATAAAATAAACTGTAAAATTATCTACAAATATCATGTAATAATAATAATTTACTCTCACTACTATTTTTTCTTTATTTATTGTATAATAATATTAATATATTGATGGACTAAAATAAAAATCTGAAAATTTCGTTGCTTGTTTACAAGTTCTGTTCAGATTGCATTATTTGTTTTTTTATTATCTGTTTATTGTTTTCATCGCATTGAAACGGTTTTATCAAACTTGTTTAACTACTTTGTATGAAGTAGGACAGATCACGAAACACTATTTTAATATTAAACTTGATGTCAAATCTAAATCTTCAAATCATGTAATGTTAGGCCTAAAAAAAAAGTTGTTTGTTTGCCCTCCCCCGCCCGCCCCTAAGACTCTGAAAAATAGGGGCGGCGGTTTTTTTTAAAAGTTTTTTTTTCCACGAACAGAATATCACGTGATGTGTCTGCCGCCGCCAGCGGCAATGAAAAGTCGTGGATCGA
>JAOTQE010011468.1:0-22580 GCA_025631205.1 Nesometra sesokonis | reverse complement strand
AGTTGATCTGGTTTTACTTTACATTTAATAGGAAATATACATAATTCAAGCTAGGCCAAAAATTGGATCTCTGTTGAGTTACTCAGGAGAGCTAATTCGGTGTATTCTATTTTGGTGCTATTGTAACAAAACAACCAGATTCAAAGTTAAAAATAAAATACTGGGGTTGTGTCAGAAGGAAGATAGATTTTTTACCAGCCGTAAAATAATGTTATTAGAAGTACTGAGATGTGTCCGGCGAGATAGTTTTCTACCATTTTAGTTTAAGTAACCTCAAAACCAGTTTCCAAGAAATACCAGGGTCTTATCCAGCATGAATAGTTTTAACGTGCAGTTAACTTTATCATTTTTTGTGCCAAACTTTGTAGTACTATATCGATGCAGGCTTATTAGTTCAAAAAGGACAATAAATTATTAAATCTTGACAGGAAATGAGGCTTACATTACACTATAATTAGGTCATCTTTATGTTGTTGTAATGAACTAATGATTAATATATTTTTATTAATTTTGGATATATCAGCATTTTATAATGCCTAGCAAACTCTTTAAAGAGTTCCAGAGTTTTTACAAAAAAGAGCATCAAATCCATGGAGTTATAATAGTTTAACTCCATGATCAAATTCATAATTGTAATAGAAAATGTTGAATATTGTAAAAAATGTTTTTTACTCTAGAACTATATGACTTTTAGAAGACATTCCTGATATACAAGAGAAAAAAGTCAAAATATGCTTTCCAAAATAAATCAATACAGAAAATTCTGCACATTATTTCATTAGGTGTACATCCCCATTACAAAGCTTCCCATTACAGAGCTTCCTCCTTCAGAGGCAGAAAACTATAAATCTAAGATATAAATAGATTGGTGCCTTTAGCACCACCATTCAAAGGAATTGAGCACCTTCTTTCAGAGGATAAGCAATATAACATATGAGTATGTAGGTTTCTCCATGGTTAGAGGAAAGAAAAGAAATATATTTATTTATTGAACATATTTATACAGGATGGCATATCAGGTAGATAGTAATCCTGTTTTTCATATGGTCTTGTTTCAGTGTTGAAATTACATTACATACGGTAATACAATAAAAACATGATATAAAATGCTTAAGTACAATAATGATAAAACATCTTAATCTACAAAATGATGAAAAAAATTGCAAAAATATTTTATACTTTAAAATGAAAACTGTAAAATTTAGGTAAAATAATAATGCATACACAATAACATGGTTAAAAGAAGCATCAATATTTACAAATTGCTCGCCAAAATCCAATAGGCGTTGAGGATTCCCCTTCTACAATTCATTAATACACCCCTGTACCAAACCCACCCAACTATAATTATACCCTCTGTATTTCCTAGGTAATGGAATTATATAAAGACAGATGCACTGGATATAATAGAATGTAAAGTGATAATACAGAACAACATATGCACTATATGCTAATATGACAATATGCGAATATCTGCTAAAACTACAAATGTAATTAATTAGCTTGACTAATCACAAGACAGATGATGAAGAAAAGGTCTAACAAAAATCATGAGGAAAACATTTTAATAAGGTATTTTCATTCATTTTTCAAGTGAGACTATGTACTCATCAACACTTATGAAAAACCAGAAAATCAATGTAGAGGATATTCCAACTTAAGATACCATACGAGTCATTTTAAATTCTGAGTAAAGTATACAACATAAAGAATAATAATACATGGTATGTTTAAAAGTAAAAATATAAAATTATATGAAAAATTATGAAGAATTATATAGTGCCCATTTTCATACAAACATTTTACATTTGCAAGACAAAGACAGAAAAACATTCCGAAAAAGTGGGAAGATTTTGCAAACATAAAGCAAACAATTAGAAAAAAAAAAGAAATAGATGCAGTTTAGCAAGGCTAATAATTATTTCTCGAAATTTTCAATTGTATAATTCAGACTATATTGAGGTGAAAATAATGGCTATGATAGGACAGTATGGTTATACAGTAATGTACTGTAGAAAAAGATACAAACACTGAAATATCAAACACATGTATATTTCATAGGTTATCACAATTTTATGATACTAGTCAAATTACCAATCCCGTAACCTTGACCTCTAACCCCGTTCCCGTAACCTTGACCTTTGGCCCTGTTACTCATCATCGGCAATTGTGGTCTGAACCTACATGCTTCCACCAAGTTTGGGCAAGATGGGACCAAGGAGTAACGAAAAACAGTTACTTGTCCTTTGATCCCAGTGACCTTGACCTTACTAAAAATGAACCTCTCAAGGTCAATTCCGCAGTGAACCTGCATCCACCCACAAAGTTTGATGGAAATCAGACCAAGGAACTAGGAGTAGAGAGACAAACAGACAGACAGACAAACGTTACCCAAATTATAGTATGATGATTCTACAAGACACTGCTTCTTTTCTAACGCATACAACTAATTTGTTCAACGTAATTCTTTTGATAAGGATTAAGCCTCAATCGCACTGGGTTTAAAAAAGAAAATATATTCTACCAAGACCATTGGTAAAATTTCAAATGTTAAATATTGCCATTGTTTACACTTGGATTATTGTTCATGGTTAGTTTTACCATAAGCTGTGGTAAAACCTGTAAAAAAAACCATGTTACTCAAGGGCCAAAGGGACTAATCAAGGCCATTCTATAACATGACTCTGTAAGTTTACCTGAGTTGCGCTGTCTGCATTGGACTTCCCAGGTTGGTCAAATTTGCTCATTAAGTTTTACTTAGCAGATTTCACTCCGGGAATACTAACTAGCAGACAGGGTTAGTTTTACGGAGTGAGAATTTTTCGTCTGTCCATACAGGACATTTTCTAACAGGGTGAGTTTGTTAGTTGAACCAAAATAACTCCAGTGCGATTGAGGCTATGTTGTCCATGCACAAGTTTTTTTTTAAAAATCAGTTGGTCAGAAAATTATTATTTCTTTAGTAGATTCCTTTTAATACCTTTTTATTGCTTGTATTTAATTTTAGGATCACTTGGAAGTGTTTCTTAAAATTTCCATGAAAATTTTATGTATTTCCTATAATTTTTATGGTTATTTTATGTATTTAGGCAAAAAAATCGGGAAATGCGAAAACTAAAAAAAATTGTCCAACAAAATTTTGGGTCAGTTGGTGTTGGGTAACAAAGATTTTTTTGGGGTCTAGTGAATAGAATACAAATCGATGAACTTTTTTCAGTTCATGTTGTTTGTATTTCTGGACATTCTTGGTAGAGCCAAGCCAAAGGAGGTATAAATTTAGGTATCTATGCTATAGATAATGAAACTAATTTTAACTAACTTAATATTATCTTTAACATGCACAAATTCCAGTTTCATATGATGTTTGCTTGTGTTATAAACAATCAAAGTTCAAACATTTAATAATATGAAACTATACAGTATTATATTTAACATGCACAAAATCTCAGTTTCATGCGATGCTTCCTTGATGAACATTCAAAGTTTAAACATTTAAAATGTTAACTTTTGAGAAAACTGCATTTGAAAATTGCCAATCACTATACATTGACTAATCAGGGTCATTTTAAATTGCAGTTTCATTTTTTTTTAAATTTCTTTATCACATATCTGAAAATTGTTACTGTTGTATGAAAGTGAAATGTTTAAACTGCAATTTTTTAAAAAATAAAATACTATTTAAACAAATGGACAATTTTTATGCCTATCATGAAAAACAAGCTTTGTAACTTATGCCTCATTTGTCTTGGCTTATTGCCAAATTTCAGTTTAGAGCATCAAGCTTACCTATTATGTTTACATTTGGCAATTTTAAAAATGTCTGGTTTAGAATGATGGTTTTGGGATAGAGTTAACTGTTTATTATAGGAATGAAAATGACTTCATAAATGATGAAATGTTGAAAAACAATGACCACACTCTCTTTATTTGAAGTATTTCTACAAGTTTAGCTCACTGATCGGTGTGACGCACAATATTAAAAGACACAGAATGAAACACAATTCTAAAATTACAGAATTTTCTTTAAAAAAAATTTAAAAAAAAAGAAGATACACCATACTGTAGCTACGCTCTCTCTAAAAAAAAAACAAAAAAAAACCATAACCTTCGAAGAAAGTCCCTTACCTAGGGTTTTTCAAGTGGGATTGTTTAAACATGTTTTCCTGTCGATCAATGAGTTATGCGAGGTTGTGTTAGAAATCATTGAAGTTGAGATAGGTTTAACTGTAATGATTTTTAACTAATAGCAACTCAAATATCGACAGGAAAATAAGCTTTAGAAAGAGGTGTTTTATCTATGCTTGGTTTCATGATTATTGACTTAAAAGAGCCTGACTTTATAAACTGGTTTTTCTGTGTGGTCAATTTTTATATTTATCTACAGTCTCCCATAACCAACTCTTTAAATTTCACACAAAACTGAACATTTTTTTAAACTCCCGAAATTATGAAACAAAATGTAGAAATAGGTAAATTTGCCTCTCTATAACTCAACTGTCTCAAAATAATGAAACCAATGTAAACATTGGTAAACTTGCCTCTCTCTAAACCAGACCTTTTGCAAAGTCTCAAAATCATGAAACCAATGTAAACATAGGTAAACTTGACTCTCTCTAAACCAGACCTTTGTGAAGTCTCAAAATCATGAAACCAATGTAAACACAGGTAAACTTGCCCCTCTCTAAACTGAACTCTTCAGAAAACCGAACAAACTGGATGTTCCAAAGGTTTGTCGGTTTTCAGACAGCAAACTATAGTTAAGTTATTGTAACCGAGTAATAGGATTATCTATCGGTGAAAATTACATCAAGAATTCACGTAGTCTGCATAGCCTTCTTAAATCCTTTACATAAAATCATTAAACTAAATTATCATTAATGAAGTCATTTACCCCGCATGAAGCGAGAACATGCTTCAGCGATGCATAGGACAAAGCTACGATTTAAAACTAACTGTAGCTGAAAATCTGCTTATTAAACATTTAATGTGACGATAGGATTAATTCTCAATCTCTTTTGCTGGTCAATTCTTATAGCAAGGACATTGTGATTATGTCTAATGAAATATTCTATGTAGTATACCTATCTTTTACACAATAGAATTATTGTTAGGAAATAAATCTGATAAATTTTCACAAAAAGCTGTGAAATTGTCAGGCTTAGTTCGCGGACAGACACATTATTAACTACTTAAATCGATCCTAGTTCCTAAACCTAGCTATAAATTTTACAATTTCGCATTTGTCCATCAGAATTTGTCAAATCTGTTTTCCTTTGTCTCGGAACGCTTAATTTAATGCGTTGTCGGTGGTTGTTGACGGCAAGCGGACAGATGTCATGAGACAACATATTTGATTGGTTGATGAGTGTTTCAATTAATGTCCATTTCTTCAATATACGAATAAGTCGTTGACCTTAGAAAATGACACTTTTTATGAAGTGAGAATAATTAATGATAACTGAAATTTTGTGTTTTGCTAGAAAACGTGACCACACATGCTAGTAATTAACAGGTGATGCATTAATAATAGTTTGTTGTACTAATAATAATAATTAAAAATAAATTTCCAATCAGCACCTTGAGGCAGAGTTAAGTTGAAGGAGGTGTAAGCAAATAAAAACTAAAATTGAGTTAAAATTATGAAACTACACATTATCACGGCTTGAATTTAACCAAGGCACCAAGGTCAATTGCCTCTGTTGTCCTCTCAACTGACCTCGGTACCCCTAAAGTCGTGCACTCAATGTGTCATGCGACGGTCGTACGACGGTTGCACGACGACACAGTAGCCCCTATGTGTGTGGTTGCCAGACTCGTCGGCCGACAGTTTTTTAGTGATTTCCCTGTAGAATCGCTGGAAACAACACACAAAGGTAACGCGGGGGTTAGACCGTCGTACGACGCAATGAGTGCCCGGCTATTCTCAGTAATACATGAGGATACAATTAGTACAAAATTGCCTCTGGTTCACTATTTATGCTAGTATAACCCTTCAAAATGAGGCTAAAAATGGTCTTGGCCCTATAAAGCCCACATTTCGAGGCATGAATTTATTATCTTTAACATGCAAAAAATTCAGTTTCATAAAATGTTTCATTGCGAAGGATTGAACAATCAAAATTTAAACATTTAGAATGCAGGTTTTGAGAAAACTGCATTTGAAACTTGCTTATCAGTATACTATTACTAAGCAGGGTCATTTTAAATTGCATTCCTTGTACATTTTTGTTTATATTTTTTAAATTTGATATGTAGTATGAGAGTTATATTTAAAATTGTTTTTTTAATTAAACAGGAATTGCAAAATTTGACCATTTTTTGTTTCGGCCTTTTGAGGTAAACTAACTTTGTGACTTATAACTTGTTTGGCTTGGCTCTGCCACAGTTGAGCACAGACAAGCTCTGTAAAGCTTGTTAGCTCAGATGCTGTTTAACATTTTAATATTTGAAAGCTTTATAATTTTTCCCTTTTACACAGAAAATACCACAATGTTACCATAACCATGCTGGTATTATTGTCTGTCTAAACCATTTCACACCGGTCAAATTCCGGTAATATGACGGTTCCCGGTGTAGGGTTTCGAGCGAAAGGCACAAAATTGGCAGTCGTAATAATAGAGGGCACTGTTTTTAATCAAATGGAAATATGTTTTAGTTATACTTCCCTGCGTAAGCTGGAATTGCACTGTGGAACCTTTTTTATACATGTGTGGCCTAAGGCAGTGACGGTAATACAATGGTAATATGTCTAGGGTCTGAGGCGGTCTAACGAATGGAAAGTACCCTTTCACACAAAAAGTCGGCATTCACGAATCACTTCAATATTTCCAGTTTACAGTTCTGTCTTAAAGTGGTTTATAAAACTTGCTTCTGTTGTTGAATGTAGACTTTTAATCTGAATCCCTTATAGAATTATAGATACTATTTATTGTTTTAAATATTTAAGATCCATCACTCTTGAATGCTGTACTCAGGGGTATGTATAAAAGGATGATTTATTATTTATTTATGTAATTAAACATGCAAAACTAAACAAAATAATAAATTTATTTAAATTAAATGTTTAAATACCTTTTCTCATAACACCAAATAACATGCTGTTACTATTCCCTTTACCAACCAACCCGACCTAGCAATAGAAAAGTCGGGCTGCTATACCAGGTTTTGCCAGGGTCTTATCTTAATATTCCAATTAAAAATCAAAGAAGAATACCTCTACTTAAAGAGTCATTATCACAGCAGTCAATGATAAATGTCAATAAATCACCAGTTAAGTGTTTAAAAACCATGATAGAAATTTTTAAATGATGTTAATAAAAACTTAGGAATTATTATTATCTTAGTTGTACTTATAAATAAAAATGATTATGATTTTGAATTGTTTAAATCAAGGCTTATCTCAGAAGTTACAACATATAGTTTCTTGTTTAATTGTGTCAGCCTTCTTATAAACTATTTTAATTAATTTACTATTAATTACCTCCACTGTTAATCTTGTTAAAAAATTCCCTCAAGCGGTAATAAATAGGGATAAGAAGAGATTGCCAAAACCTAATTGCAAAATTGGTTAAGGGAAAAGTCTCCTCATGAATCAAATCATAGAGAAAAGAAATTTCTTTCCTCCATGATCAAATGAAATCAAACCACAGTTCACTGTAGTCAATCTATGTTATAAAATCAATTTTTAAAATAACGCTTCAAATAGATTCAAAGTTCTGTTCTGAGAGTTCATGCAGAATTTAATTAAACACCCCCTTGTTCTCTCTTACTCTCTCTGGAATTAGATTTAAAATTGATTATGGTACAAATTGCTAAAAATAAAATAATCTAACATACTAAACCTGAACTAAACTTGTGATTTATCAAAGTGTAATTTTTTTAACTGATAGGAATGCATGTAATAAGTCTTCAATCTTTTAGGCAAACCACAAAAACTGAATTCAATTTTTAATCCTTCATTTTTGATATTTTATTCAGTTTGTCTTCCTATGATGCCATATATTGTGGTAAATTTGTTAAATTTTGATATTTTTTTGTAGCTAAGTTTCTGAACAAACCGGTAACACACTGATACAAAAAGATAAATTCAAATAAATTAGTATTTGTTTATAAATTTACAATGGTCTTGTATCAAACACATGATAAAGATGTATGATACAAGTTGCTTTGATATGATGCATGTTATTAAAAAAAAATGAAATTTTAATGAAACTTTCAACATGGCTGCAAATTGATCAGTACCAAATTTCGATGATTATGAAGACCTTTCACAAAAAATACAAAACAAGTTTTTTTTTCATTCGTTATGATTCGTTTAATGCACTGCATAACCAAATATTTAAAAAAATGAAAATAAAAAACTCTTAAAAAGAACACACCGAAAAAAGAATTCAAGGCCTAAAGTCAGTGAAACAGAATCTACAATCCATCAGAAGTGAAGTGCTTTTAATATAAGTTCTAGTGCATCTATATGGCACACAGAGAATGAGGAAGGAGTGAATAATATAGTAGTAGTATAGTAGGTGTTGATTTAGACTCTAAATTGTTAGTAGGTATATAATGGAATTTAGAACATAGCAGTGATATGAGACATAAAGAACAAGAAAACTTCAATGGGAAGGCATATGGAGTACTAAACAGCTTATGTCAATAACATAGGTGGCGCTCTTTGGTATCAACATTTACACTCATAATGTACTAAACATGAAGGCTCACAATATATTAGTTATCACATTTATATTTAACTACCAACGTAACTTTAAATTTAAAATATCAAGATACGACATTGTGAGCTTAGAGATAAGAATCAGTAATGCTTGTTTGAATAGACTGGCAAAGATCCATCAGTAATGCTTGTTTGCATAGACTGGCAATGATTCCCCGCCACTACATGGCATTGCCCACAACAAAGGGTGCCACCTATCCTCAAGATGTAACAGCTTAGTACTCTATATAAATAACAGAATTTTGGCAAAAATTAGTCTTACTGTAAATCCAAAGCAAAATTTTTGAGAAACATACACCGTATTAAGAACAATTATTTTTAAAAGTAGCTTATAAATCCCCAAGAGATAAAAAATGTAATAAAGTATTAAAATAAGAGAAGGTTGATGAAATTAATAACATTGTCTTGGTTACTATGTTGTAACATAAATTATTTAAAAATTATAATAAATTTGTCAAATAGTGCTAAAAAATGATCAATTATTTACAAAATTGTTCCCATTGAAGTCACAAAGTTCATATAATGTTGTAACACAAGATACTACCTTAATTTGCCCCAGCGAGTTCTAAGGTGACCCTCACCTTCGCTCCTCGTCCGTTCCCGGAAGGTGCTTTTTAATGTAACACAGAGACAATTAACAAGAGAGCAAAGTAAACACACTTTATAATAGCATGTAAATTCGTTTCAAACAAAATTCAACGTTATCACCATGATTCAACATATACGCGAAGACAGGTAAAGCATAGTGTGTTAATTTATTGAGTACCGTACTGACACCGGTAATAGCCCACCCCTTCAACATGAAATCACACAAAGTTTTTGGGGATGGGATTATATCAGATACCCCAAGAACATACTATTTATCATTATATTTTAGCTGTCAATATTTGGCAGAGCCAAGCCAAAGCAGGCATCAGTCGCAAAGCTAGTTTTCCACAATAGGCAGAAACATGAAAATGGTCAAATTTTCAAAATTCTGTTTATCTTTGTATGTTTAACATATAGTTTAAAACATTCAATTTTCATACTACAAGAACAATTTTCAGACATATGATCAAGAAATGTTCAAAAATTACGATTTGAAAGGACACTGTCAGTCACGGTTTCAAATGAAGTTTTCTCAAACTTACATTCTAAATTTTCAATCTTTGTTCATAACTTTGCAAGAAAACATTGTATGAAACTGATTTTTTCTTTGCATGTTTTATTTTTCAACAGCAATAATAACCGCCACTTACAGGTTTTTTTTTAGAAAATGATATAAACATATATGAATACAGTAGGCCTATATATAAATGTTAAAGATAATATTGTGTATTTTTATAATTCATTAATAGTTAAATTTTCAATTTTTCAAGTTATGCCTCTGCCACATATGCCTTCATGTATCTTGTTAATAAAATTATTTCTTGCTGAACTTTTAGATCTTCAAGCGTAGGCTTATTTATACCCAAGTTAGTTTGCATGAAAGTGACACAAAATTAGGTTTATAACTGGGGAGGGGGCCTATACCTAAGGGTGACCTGGTACCTGGGATGGGCTTATTACCTGAGGGTGGGCCTAACTTGTATCAGTACGATATGCTGCAAAAGAAGTCACAATTGTTTAGTATACCTGCAATGCTAAATATATACCCATGATATGAGAGATATTAAAGTAATGATCCATATAACAATTGTACCATACAGTGCACACAAAAAGGCAAACATAGTGATCTTAAAAACTATCATATTTATACACTTAAACAGCTATTTTGTTTATTTTTAAAAATATTGCTTACATACAGTTATTTAAAAATACCCATTACTCCATGAAATTAAAAATACTGAACAAAAAAATTCAACTTTATCATAAGATTTGGCGATTTGTCTAGTAGCTGTTTGTGTAATGGTTTATATCGTGTTGGTGTTTGTTTTTATCATACAAACCGCCTTTGAACATGAACATTTTATGAAAACAGTGCAGTAATAAATTAGTTTAATTCGTGCAATATAAATGTGGTAAATAAATCAATTTATTTAAGGGAAAGAGAACAATGTAAGACAAGTTTTGTTTTGACAATACATGAGATCTACTTGTAACACCTGAGGGAATAATTATTTTTCATTGTGGAGAAAGGTGAAGCAACTAGAATTCACGCCAACGCAGCAGTCATCTATTATAAAACACTACTGTATATGAGATTACTAATTGACATCAATCTAACGATGCTAAAACAACAACTTATAAGCATTGACAGTATACAACATCATCAATGTATTGTAACAGAGATTGCATTTAGTTCAAAATGGAAGTCTTCGCACTCGAGAGGTCCGGACCAATGTTTGAGCCAGGAATTCTTCGACAGCAGGTCAATGCCCTGACAGGGAGGAGCAAGTTTGAGGTGGGCGTGTTCCTAGCTTTACAAGCAAAAAAAAAGAAGCTATTTACCACATTTTATGTGCCTTTTTAGGCCATTTATTATATTGGGAACTCTACTAGACCTACAAAGCCTCTGATAAAATCTTAAATTTCTCCCTGACAAGTGAAAAAGATCGCCCGCCACTTGTCTCAGCCTACATGCCAACACTCTCATTTTAGCCGTGAGACTGCCTATTTTTCGACCTGGTTTCCGATCGATTTTCCTTCTCTTGGTTTGTCACATATTCTACCATTTTACAAATAAAATTGCAATATTTCTTATGCGTTTTTAGCGATTATAGAAAAACCTCGAAGTATATGTTACCAATTATAGTTTTGCCTGAGAATACTGACTCAGGTTTTGCAGTGACTAATAACAGATACTAATATTATAACATGAAAGCTTACAAGATATTAGTTATCACATTTAACTACCAATGTAATTTTAAATCTAAAATATGATAAAACACTGTAAGTTAAAAGATAAAAATCAGCAACCTTTCTGTGCAAAGGATAGAGATGATCGGTTGACTGCATATTTCAATGCTGTTAGCAACAAAGGGTGCCACCTATTGGTATTATGTAACAGTAGAGAACTCTATGAATATTTTATAATAAAAATCTTGGATGATCCTGACAAATACTAGTCGCTATAGCGGTCTATCTGTGGTCAACCTACACAAGGAACACATAATTATTTATTTTCAAATGTTCAGTCCAACAGATTAGCACATTAATTGTGCACTTTGTAGTAAAAAGCATAAATTTGGCACAGTGTTTCTGTATCACATAAGGGTAATTTTAGGCAAGAGACCCATCACGAATTTGAAGTCATTTGGTCTTGGTGGCCATTTTGAATTTTGGTATAGGGCAAATCAATGATTTCTTATTTTGGTTAGTTTACCTAAACTTAAATAAAATACAAACAACTTTCATATAAAAAGTATGATCAGAGAAATAATTTAAATTTGAAAAATCAAAAGCCACCTGTTAATAGATATGCAAATTAGCTAATATATGCAAATTTGGGATGAAAATATTGGGTACCCATATCTCCAGAAACACTGATATATAGAAAGTTGATTCTTTCACTAAAATTATTCAGAACATACAAGTTTATATTCCCCATAGAATTTTTAAAATCTATCGTAAATGCCATAATTGACCTTTGACCTAATTATTTTAAACTGTTACTGTAAGCTGATTTGGTGGAGTATTAGATGTTACTTGAATCTTGAGGAGTTAGAACCACACGTTGTCCATTCCGAGGTAGCTATGCAGATATATAGTGCCCCTCCTTCCATCATTAATGAGCTGTACCAATAGGATGCTATGTTTCTTCAGTGGCAAAAGTACAGTAGTTTGAAAATCTACAATCTTTGCATATGTGGCAGAGCCAAGTCAAAGGAGGCACAAGTCGAAAAATTTGAGCTATTTATATATTATGAAACTACGCATTACCTTTAAAATGAAAAAAAAAAATCGGTTTCATGTTTCTTTGTTAAGTTATGAACAATCAAATTTCAAACATTTAAAATGTAAGTTTCTAGAAAACTGCATTTGAAAATTGCTATCAGTATACATTCACTAAACAGGATCATTTACATTGCATATTTTAACACTATTTGAAAATGCTTTTTTTTTAATAAAATAAAATTTGAAAAAAATGACAATCTTTAGAAATGTTTTCTGCTGTGGAAACTGGCTTAGCAACTTATGCCTCTTTTGGCTTGGCTCTGCCACATATAATTGTTAGCAAATAAAAGAAGACACCTCTTCTTGGCCTTAGAGACTGTTTTCAACTTAAAATCAAACCATAACTATAGTCTATGAAACATTGGAACAACCCTGTCCACATTCCAACATGTGTCTAATATTGGTGTTTATTTGGTATATTAAGATGGAATGCACCCATCCCAAGTCTGGAATGCACCCATCCCAAGTCTTACAATTGACTTATTCATATCAATATCATAAAAAAACACTACATAAAAATACATAATCCCAAGATTCTCATAAATATACAAAAGCAAAGGGTTTCAAAGCATGGGGATGATGAACTTTCCGCAGCATAGGGTATGCATTCAGGGATGAAGGAGCCTAAGAAGCATGGCATTACATACTAAAAGCTAACATAGACACACAGCATTAATCAGAGTACAACAATCAATAATTTCTTTACTGGAGAGAGACTCAATTAGTTAAGCAGGCTAAACTGGTGGAAGTCGCTGTGCTTCTGTACTGAACCGTGAAGACTTGTTGGTCCACGGTTTTTGTCTCCTTACTGGAGGGTTGAAATAATAATAATAATAATAACAATAATAATAATAATAATATCCTGTCTCACAGGCCTTATGGTTGGGTTAGTCACTTTTATTGCTTGATTGTTTGATTGATTGTTTTTTAGGCACTATTGACGTCCCATAACTACTTACTTTACTTTAGCCATAAGGCCTGTTAAAACAATTCATGCATGACCATTCGCACCCAAAATACAGGTGCGAATGGTCACGCTTGATTGAATTCATGTCATGTGATACTGTACCATTACATCACATAATCAAAGTTTGACATTCCGAATTGGGAACCCCAGGCCTAGGCCTAGGTTTTGTTGTATCTACCTTAGGCCTGGCAACATGATGGAGAATTGCAACTGCACGAGAATTAAGGAATAAGGTTTGTTCATATGAATAGTAGGCCAAAATTACAATCGTGAGAATACTTTTGATAATTTGTTTTGTAGTCCTTTCAACTGGTTGGCCTAGCTTGTTTATTCAAAAGGGAAACATTTTGATTGGTCACCACTACTAGTAAACATTCATTTCGATCAGCCCACTTTGAGATATTAAGCCACTGAACCCAAGTACAACGTGAATTTTACGCTGAATAACACAGTACACTATTCAGAAAAGAGTAAGGTTTTGTCTCCAGGTGTACAGCCAATCATCACCAGGAGGATATGGAAAAAAAAAAATCTCAAAAAAACAAAGCATTGGTCCTATGGGTCAGAAAAAAATACCTAAAGAATGACACATGTAAACCCGGGGGTTAATTAGTGATTGATAACTATTTTATTAAAAGATGAATTATTTCAGTTTTAATTATTGTTTTAGTATTTAACTGTTGTTTTCTTTAGAACTCAGATTCATAAAACTTTAATATTTTTAGTTTAATCTGCTCCATTTTAACTATGCTGTCACTATTATAAATTATCAACTTATTCTTATCATTATCATAATTAAGATATTATTTGGTAAATTGTTTAAGTAGGAAGTTGTAATGTTATATCAATGGAGTAGATGTGCGAAATACAATACTCCCCAGGGAATTGAGTAGGCATTCGATAAGCATTGTAGCAAATGTCTGGGGGTAATAATGTGTGGTGTCTAGGCCTTATGTGGTTATACGAATATCTAGACAATCTTGAGAAGGCTAAGATTGAATTCTGATTTTAATTATGTAGTAAATGTCTGGGGGTAATAATGCGTCATGCCTAAGCCTTATGTGGTAAAAAGGATGTCTATGTTAACCAACCTTAAAGTTAAGATTCTTATTTTAATAATGTATTAAATGTCTGGGGGTAATAATGCAGTGTCTAGACATTATGTGGTAAAATATGGTACAGGTTGAATATAACCAATTTAAGCTGCTTCGATTCTTATTAATAATGTTATTTCCTATAGTCTACATATTTTTTTCTCCAATTTATATACAAAATTCAATAATAACAAAAACTGTAAACTCTTACAAACAGAATCAATATAAAATTTAACATTTGGTTTAAAATTTATTAATTTTGATTTACGCTTCTTAAAACTTTTTATTCTTTATTTCTAATTTGGTACTTTACATTATTGTCATCCACAGAAGCATTATAATTGTTTTCTTATTTTTAAATTGTTTTACTATCGTTTGAGTTAATGCGTTTATCTAATGGTTATGAGAAACGTTTACTGTAGTAATTAAAGCAATGATTTAGGAATCAGAATTTTCAGAAATGTGTTTTCATGACGCCAATGTCATCTGCATATGCTCTATGATACTGGATTTACAGCGTCTATGATAGATTTTAAATGAACATAATTGAAAATGAAAGCAAAAATGGCAAGGTTGGTTTAATTACGAATATAAAAGACTTGAATGCGAACTTAATGTGCATTTATAATTGAGGTATCTCCTAGATAATCAGATCTAGTTAAAGTGCCTGTTAATAATATACAAAACCTCTATAAAGATGAAAACACCACATAAAATTGAAGTTCAAGAGCTAAGAGACATTTCAAAGAAACGTGGCCATTATGCATATTTAACACCATTGGTTTAGAATTAACTTCCGCTCAAATTGAAAATTACCAGGGGCTTTTTCCCCAGATTTTAAAGATTGATTAACCGGATTTATAACAATGGTTGATATCAAGAGTTCTTGGATTAGATCTTCAACTACAGACTTTTCTGTGAAATTAGTATTAATGGCATCGTGTGCAAAAGGTTACTTAATTTAGCGTTTGCTCAACGCTGGTGGAAATATACATCGCCTTTAGGAATTGATTTTGAAGGTTCAAAATGCACAAAGACAAATTCAATGTAAACAACTTGTCTAATGCTGCTGCTACTCAGATCATTATTTTTAACACTTTTTAAAATTAAATGATAAACAATATATCAGTTTTAACTTAAATTTCAATCAGTGTATAAATTACAAATTTAAATTATTATTTGTGATGATATAAACCAATATTCATTAACTACAAATATTAGGCTCACTTTAAATTAGCACAGAATGGTGAAATGATTTTAACGATGCTTCACAACGTGGACCCCAGCAGATAATTTATAGTTTAGATATCTTTATAATTTAATGATATTGATTACATCAACAACAATAATGCAATCTAATTATTATAATGACACCAATTGATGATTTAATGGACCCCATACCACTGGATTTAAAAAAGAATATTTTACCAAGATCTTGGGTGACATCCAAGTGCTAAATATTGCTATTGTACACACTTGGATTATTTGATGAGGTTTTTAATTTTCAGTTACAAAAGACTACAACTCATGGGTGAGTGACCAACAGACCAATGTTAACATGACTTGAAAGTTTAAAAGAGTTGAGCTGTTTGCATCGGACTTTCCTGCCTGGTAAAACCTTGTCTAGGTTTTTATCTAGTAACTATCCACAGTTATCCAATCCAATAGTTTTAAAAGCTGAATATACTTCCAGGGTTTGCTGGAACCTGATGTTGTTTAACAATTTGGTCACATTGCACTAACCATGTAAAATCACATAAAATAACAATTCAAAAAGTTTTAAAACATCTCTCACCTTGCAGGGCTATGTGGGACATGTTCATCTCGAATGGGTGCATCTTCACGGTCACTATTAACATGAGACTGCGAGATGTGGGCGGGCATACTGTCACATCTATTTCGTCTAGGTGGACCCGCTGTTCGTCGATGTGATTTGCTGTCGTTTGAATTGTTGCTATGACTACGTGGTCGCATTTCTTCTAATTGGTTTATTGACTGCATGGCACTGTAATATAAAAATAAAACAACATATTTTTTATTTTTATCATCACATTTAATAATCATGATTTTTGCAAAATTACCATAATCACCTTTTTGGTGGATTTATTGATTTCATGGCACTGTGTAGCAGTAAAAACACAGGCATCCTTTTAGCCATTATAACTCCAAGTTTCAAAGGAAACTCCAAGATTAAAAATTTCTATGGATACATCAACAGAACAATTAATTGTAACCTCACTAATAAACTTCCAAAGCATTTAGACAATGAGAAAAACACTTTCAAGAGCAAGTCCTAAGTCAAAAATTGGGTCTACTACTCATATTACAGAGTGTTAATAAGAAAATTAACAAATTTTGAAAGGGTTGTGTTTGAAAACTGTATGAAAAATCACATTACAAATTACTTGCGCATATGTGAATTCAACTGATCCTTCTATTTAAGTGTTATATTTGTAATGCGATTTCAGTTTTCAAGCACAAATGTTTAAAAATCTGCAATATTCCTATGCTTAAACACTGTGTAATTTGAATAATAGACCGACTTTTGATTTAGGACAAATTTTTTTAAAATTCAATCCTCATATTTATTATAATTTTCAGTTTTTATTATATAAATTTGAGTTTCTCCGAATTGGTTATTATAGGCTCTGTTGTGGCAAAATTCATCATTACATAAAAAATCAGAGGTTGCTAGAAATTCAGAGAAGAATGGTAACGCTTAAGATATGTAAATGCATATTTTTATTTGACCCAATATTCTGAGTATATATTTTAGTTTTTTAATAACATGTTTTTAGCTTCTGTAGTGGCAACATATAACGCGACATAAACTGTTGCCATGCAACAGATGCATTCAGCATTATTGACTTTCTCGGTTCAAAATAGGTTTCCAACTTCTTCGAAACAGCATTTCAAGTAATATGATAATTACCGATATCATAACCGAGAGATTCACGTTTAAATGGCATGAAGATAATAAACATATGCACAGGAAATTGCTGAACTTAAAGTAACATCACAGTTTTTTTTAATTTAAATAAAACCATCACATCTTCTCTATATTTTCTAAATCTTAATCTTATCCTTATCATAGTCACAATAAGATTCACAAAACTAAACAGCAATATACCAAAATAATGATCTTAATTACATTTTTACATATAATTACATGTTTAAATATTGAGGGCGCTGTTTCATATACTTGAATATTTTAAAGCAGCTCAAAAAGGCAAATTTTAAAGTTTATTTGTATTTCTTCATTACTGGTTTTACTGATATTTGTAAACATTTTAATAACTATATGTTAATCCATCTAATTTTGTTCAGTTGATCAAAATGTCCACTAGTAATGTTAATACAAATTTTTATGTGAATTTCTTTATCATTAATTCAGCAGTTGGCGCAGCGATTACGTTTCGGTCTTCAAACCTCAGGTGGTTTGAGTGTCACTCTGGTCAGCTGTTTGTGTTCCTATGCAAGAAACTTTATTTTTGTCTCTCTCCACCAAGGAGTATAAGTGAGTACCTGGGAGGTACAAATGTCATATGTGACAAATGTCATATGTGACAAATGTCATATGTGACAAATGTCATATGTGACAAATGTCATATGTGCTGATTACAGCTGCATCTTTATGGAATGATGGGTAATAATTGTGAAGCACTTAGAGGCCTTGGAAATGAGCGCTATATAAATGTCACATATTATCATTATCATTATTTCGGTCTGTAAATATCAATTGTATTTTTTTCAATAGGGCCAAAATCCTTAAAGAATGAAAAAAGTTCCTCAAAAAATGAAATAAGTGGCACTATTACTCTGAAAAACGTACATTACTTAAATTTTATAATTACAAACATACTATTTAGGTTTACTTACAATAATGTTTTGGCTCCATTTTGTAAAGGTTAATTTTGAAAATAAATGGAAAAACATTCAGGAAGTCAACAATTGTTTATCTTTAAAGCGATTTTCTCCAAAGTGTGTTTTCATACATGTATACTTCAAAATTTTCTAGGTAAACTCAAAAAAAAAAAAACTCAACCTGTGATGAACTTAATTAAAATTAAAAAATCAAATTGAAGCTCCGATAATATCTTCTATCAGAATATAACAATAACTCACTTTGCTTTTTTGTACAACACGACTCATTATTTGTGATGCCACCTCACAATGGTGATGGACCCCTTGGATTGATGTTTTCACCACTTTTTCGATGTGACTTTCAAGTGGTTAAAGGCCCAATATTGTTTCATTAGTTAAAGATATAGATTTAAGCCTACATAATAGGCTCAGTTTTGCAATTTGGACTACCCAATTGTGAGGTCTCCCCATAAAATGAGTCGCATCATGCTCCCCTGGAAAATCTTGATTTTAAATGTCCGGAAATGGCCTCAGGGGCGTATTAAGTGACCAATTCTTGTCTTATGACTGCTGTTGCTATTTTTTGTTAATAATATTGATACATTTATTTTCCGAAAGGGGGAGCCGGTCTATCCCCTCCCACTCCCCTTAAATCTGCTCCTGCTGTCAACAAAAAATGGAAGGAAAGAAAAATAAAGACAAGATTTTTGACAATAAAAAAACCTGATCTGCAATAATATTGCGGATCAGCTAAATAAAATCGCCCTTCCTTCTCTGAAATTTATTCATAGGTTGATGGTGAACAAGGATATTTTCTTATTTGGCCTTATCAACTTATTATCAAGCTCTTCTCTGGGGATTCCCTCGTAACGTTATGATTTATGATCTCATTCAAACCAGAAAACATGGTTAAAAAATAAAATGATGTTTTTAATAAGATGTACTATTGTCCTAAGGGAAGACATAAAACTTGGTTTTCTTGATGCTAAAATTTCACAATGCAACACTGAAGCTAGACCTTGTTTTTACAATGTAGTTAAAGGTATGTTCAGATTCATGGCTTAACCAGAGCGTAACATAAGCAAGGTGTACGTTAAGCTTCTACATAACGACCAAGGTGCTCAGATACAACGCATAGCGAAAGTCATAAGCAGTTGGCGCAGCTGTTGTGTTTCGGATTTCCAATCATGAGGATGGTGGTTCGAGGTTTACTCTGGTTGTTCCTAGGCAAGACACATTCATTGCCTCCCTCCACCCAGGGGTATAAGTGGGTACCTGGGAGGTACAAATGCTATATGCGCTGAATACAGCTGCAGCATTGTGGAATGGACTATTTCATAGGCGTTTGTTTCAATGACGTGCTGATTTTTTCAGGGCTCACAAAAAGTAACTAGTTTTGATAGATTACAGGAAATAATTTATTTTCAATAATATGAGAATTCTGGGAAGCGAATGTCTCAATATATTTGATTGAAGTGAAATAAAAATTATGAAATTCTAGTACCAATAACAAATATGTAATAAAAAAAAATTCTATCTTAGATTTCTCTGCAAGTTTTAAATTAGAAATATTTTTTTCAAATGTAAAAATGCCAGTCCAAGATGATATGCACATACTGTAATGGAATGTTATCATAAGATTGACAATCTGCAAACAAGATTGTGGTAATTACATGTCTATTTTTGGTGGATGTAAACATGTTTGTAGTAGCAATTTGACGCCGAAAACATGAACATAGTTCTAATTAATATTTGTTTTTTAAATTTTTATTTTTAGATGTTTTATTAGATTTTGAGAAATACCATTTCATTACCTCTGTCAGTCAAACAGATCTATGGAAAAAGGTGTCTTATGATGATGGTGTTGATGATATAAGTTGTAAATTGTTAAAGATAGCTGCACCTGTAATTTGTAATCGCTTGCATATATCTGTAATTGTTCTCTGTTCACCTCAATGTTCCCATCTGAGTGGAAAGTTGCAAAAAATCATTAGCATTAAAATGTTTAAATGAACGCGTTCTTATAATTTTAGAAGGTGTTTTTATTTTCTTATTTTTCCGTATTAGGTATATCAAAGAATGGTCACTTAATCCTAGTTGTTGGTTGTAGTATCCATATACCACCATAGAAAATCTTGTTTTATTTTAATATAAAAGTGAAACCTAACATTGTTCTGTTACATGACAAAGGTATGGTTACAGGTAGCGTGGAGCTATTAAAATACCAAATTAATTAAAAATATTTTTTAATACCCTCATGTTTACACGTAGGTATAGACAGGATGTTGACAATAGCTTGCTATAACCATAACATTGATTCTATGTCACCTTTAGGGTATGTCTACAACATGGTCATTACAATGTGATAGGCTTAGTAGGTTACATTCTCATGTTTTTGGCATGTACAACATCTGATAGTGATTAGTTTAAAGAGGTGTTAGTGTATAGGAGCAATGTTGTGGTTTGTTTGGCTACTAACAGCTATCTAGCTCCCAGCATTCATCACCCACAGTGGTGTGGCTAGTGTCCCATAGAGATCAGTTCATCAAGAACACACAAACAATCATAAGGTTAATGACCTCAGGTGAACTTATATACATCCCTCTTCTACACACATTATCTTCTTGTACACTAGTTTTTTTTTCCATCTCAAGCATTAATATTATTTTTGTACCTTATTCAAATTTGATGCCACAATAATGAGGTCAAATGAAGTTGATCTTTCTGTTAAATCTCTATAAATAGTTTAATGAGAGAGTTAATTATACCTCCCTGGTTATTACCTGCTTTTCAATTGGCTACTTTTAATAATTTAAAAAAGATCAACTGAATGTAGATATATTTGTATATTTTTAACCAATTCTGAGAATATTTGCTGGTAAATTATATGTATGTATATATTTAGTAATATTGTTCTACTTATCCTTTTTATTGTTTTATTGTGACTGCTCGATTTTATTTAACCTAAAGGCTGCTATTTATAATTCATCGTGAAACAATACGAATTTCATTGAAGGCAATGTAGTAAAAAGTGGAATTTAGCGGTCCAATGTGATTTGGATTTTATCGCAAATTTTTAAACTTTTTTATGATGATTCAAAACGCCATTTCAGATCAACGTTTATGGGAGTAACGATCGACAGGAAAACAGGCTTTAATTTTCATGATTGAGGTTTTGTCATGAAAGGTACAACAAAGGTATTCATAGCAGACAGAGCTTATTTCTACTATATAAATCTATTACATAGATGAATAACAATATAATATAGAAGAATATTTGAACTTGAAATACCACAAAAGGAAACGGGAATTAACGAGAACTGTCAAATAGGAAGAACAAAAGTAGACATAATTATTAGGAATCACAAATGCTCACATTTACTTTCAGTGGGATTATCCCACTTTAAGTGCTGATTTCCACAGATATACTATACTAATTAATCTTCCTGCTCTTAAATGTTAAAAACCAAATGAATAAAATATCCTAGTTTATTTAAAAAAATTAAATTCAAACAGAAATTCATAATTTTAATATGACATCATTTGGATTAGTAAGTTTTACAATTTATGCTACATGAGGTATAAAATTGTTCTTGTGGTATACCGTGAGACAGGCCCGTAGCCAGGGGGTTCCTGGGGTTCGTACAAATCCCCTTTATAAACTAATATGGGGCCTAATATTAATGAAAGTCAACACAAAAGACGATTTTTGCAGTGTGTTGATTAACCAGAGTGATGGAACTCGATCCCGTGGGCCCAACCATTTATATTTGGATGATTGAAAATATTCCCGAGAGTTTGTAATATGAGGGCCTATACCCTCATCCTCGTTTGATGTTATTATTCTTAATACTTCCCTTTTATCTTGAAACACACGACCTCCCCCGCCCACCCATAGGCCTACTCATACTTTAATTAACATCATGATTAATCGACAAAGAACACCGACAACCCAGATCGTCAAAATGTAGGCTACTTAGGCCTATTATATAATCAAACCATGATTAAACAATATTATCCATGTTTTACAATCATGGGGGTATATAATTTAAAA
>JAOTQE010011446.1:0-11017 GCA_025631205.1 Nesometra sesokonis | reverse complement strand
TTAAATTGGAAGTATCCCTTTAAATTGGAAGTATCCCTTTAAATTGGAAGTATCCCTTTAAATTGGAAGTATCCCTTGGCAACATAATTTGTAACATGAAAATATAAAACAATGGAAAGGTTGAGTTAAAAATAAAATGAACAAAATTAGTATTAAAAAACTTTTAATTTGAAATAAAAGTTATACCAAAATCTATATGAAATAAAAAAGGTTGAATAATTGGTACAGTAACAGGTGCCTATTAATGTCCTTACTGACTGACTCAAGTTTTCAAAAGTTCTGTGCATTGACAACAAATATTTTTTTGGCCTACTGTAGTTACTAGCCCTAGATACTGTAATTTCTATCAGCTAGTAAATGTAGATGTGTAGTTCAAATATTTTATGTTAGTACTGGCTAGAAGTTAAATCCCAGACCTTAGAACCAATGTTTACCCCCTTCCCCACCCCCACCGACATGTAGGGCAAGGTTGATGTGGGCAAGTTTCCAGGTTTTTAGTTTGACAAGCAAAAACAAACATTATTTGCCATATTTTGGGTGCCTTTTTAGTTGGATTGGTATTAGGAGAGTTGACATTACCCTACAAATCCCCCGATGAAACTGTAAATATTTCTCCCTGACGGCTATGGGGGGGGGGGTCAAAGCCTCTGCGTAGCGCCGCCACTACGTGTCACAGTCAACATTGTGCAAGGTATTCCACTATATTTGGTTCCAATATTATTGTATTGAATCTTGGGAAAAGGTTATAACCTGCATAATTTTCAGTATGGACTGAGACTTACAGTATGGTGTACAGTATTTTTCAAATTGTCTCCTTAAGGAAGTACATTGGGACCTTTCACTCTATATTGTTTTTACTGGTGATATAGTCCAACATGTATTTTTACAATGTCACTGTTAGAACTGAGAGCTAAACAGACCATTAGCAATTATGAAGGTCCACTATCAACTTCAAGAAACAAAACTCTAGGCAGTGAGGTAGATGCCATCATTTTAGGGTTCAATGTTTTAGCCGTATTTATCATCATCATTAATAATTGACATGTTGAAATAAGAAAATCAGTCATTTTTGACCTACATTGTCACTGTAATCATCAAACCAACATGCAGGCAAGTTTTAAATTGCAGTTTAATCATTCAGGGTTCGTACGAGTTTTGAAAAGTTACAGTATGTATGAAATTCAAGTAAAAAAGTTGTTTATAGTGCATACTCCAAGCAATGAGATACATGTCATCATGACCGGATTCAACATTTTAACCTATTGAATCCTGTCACGATGGTGTGTATCACATTGCTTGGAGTATCCATTATACTTTCTTACTTGAAGTTGATTAGGGGACCTTTCAGAGTATGAAATTCAGTTTAGTGTTTCGAAATTCCTTGACGGTCTTTGAAAATGACTTTGGTTAGGAAAAAGTTATGATACTGTAATATTTAAAACTATGTAGTAAGTTAATTAAAAAAAATACAAAGATAATAAATTTTACAAATGTAGCAAAAATATTTGAACTCCACCTACTCATTATCATAAAATTTTACCAACATGTAATTCTTTACTTATAGTTTGATCTGTTTTATAGTAGAAATTTCCAAAATGGGTTTTTAAATGAATGACATGGCACTATATTTTTTAATATTGAGCTTAGCTGGTTATGATCAGATAATCTCACTGAGAGTTTTCTATTTTCCAAAATCCAAGAAAATTACATTTACAAATGTACAATGATTTGACCTTAATCATAAAACTTTACCAACATGTAATTGTTTGATCTTATTTATTATTGAGTGGAAATTTCCAATATGGGTTTTTAAATGACATGGCAGTATATCTTTTTTTAATAAACTGAGCTAATTACGACCAGCTCAATGAGAGTTGCACATTGTCCAAAGTCAAAGAAAAATTAACAACATTATAGAAATGTACCAATCATATTTGACCTGACAGTGTAATCGTAAAACTTTACCAACATGTAATTGCACAGTGTTTCATATTTCATTAAATTAAATGGAAATTTTCATAAAATGGTTTTTAAAAGAAATGACACTATACTGTATTTTTTAAACACTAAACTTGTTACGTCTATCAGGCATCTTCTATACACATTTCAATGAGACCATCATTGGATAGACTCAATATTACAGTACATCGTAGAGTCTAGTCAAAATATCTAGTACTGTAGTACCGGTAATGTTTATCCTATAAGCAACTGTTAGTTTGAAATATACCAGGTTGACAGGCATCTTTATACAGTACACAGATTTTCTTTGGATAAACTCAATATTACATCTTAGAGTCCAGTCAAAATATCTAGTAGTAATGCTTCTAATAAACAACTGTCAGTTTGAAATATACCAGGTTGACCGGCATCTTCTATACCTTCAATGAGATCATCATTGAATATATTCAATATTACATCTTAGAGTCCAGTCAAATCTAGTAGTAATGCTTCTAATAAACAACTGTCAGGGTGAAATATACCAGGTTGACAGGCATTCTATACACCTTTTAATGAGACCAGCAGTGGATAGACTCAATAATCCTATAGGCCAGTCAAAATATCTATTAGTACTGGTAATGCTTATCTTATAAGCAAATGTTAGTTTGAAATATACCAGGTTGACAGGTGTCTTTTATACACAGATCTTCATTGGATAGACTCATTATTACATCTAGAGTCCAGTCAAAATAGCCAGTCAGTTTGAAATATACCAGGTTGACAGGCATCTTCTATACACCTTTTCAATTCATTGGATAGACTAAATATTACACCTTAGAGTCCAGTCAAAATATCTAATATTATAGTATGCTTTTAGTAGGCAACTGTCATTTTGAATACCAGGCTGATGGGCATCTTCTATGAACATTTCAATGAGATCTTCATTGAATAGACTAAATATTACATCCATGTCTACCACATTATTTCCAGTAGTAGCGATGTTCATCCGTTCATTTTATGTGCAACTGTGAGGTTTGAGATTTACCAGGTCTGACAGGCATCTTTTTATGTTGATTTATCATACAGAGAGAGAGTAATAGGTCTATAGACACAAGGCTTGTTGCTGTTATTTGGTTATAAAATCTTGGTGGTTATCCAGATCACAACCAACCATGAGGAGGACCGAGTCAAGGTCGATCACCGCCATTCTCTTTACAAGGAAATCGAGCCAATGGTTTTATTTTGGATATTAAAGTAGATAGATTGAGGTTGCCTCCCTCCGTGAGTGGTGGGCTATATTGTATATCTAATTTTTCTCAAGGGCTACTGCAGAGGTTTGAAATTGATGAAATTTGTTGGTAACAAACACGTAATAGTGTGCCATCTTTTGGAAGAGACATTAAGCTGTTGGTCTTACAGTATGCAGGGCTCCCAAGTCTTCAGGATTAGCTTGGAGTCTCCAGGAATTTTGCGCCATCACTCAGGCTCCAAGAAATACCCAATTTTTTCAGGAATTTGAATTTTTCATCTACAGGATTTTTGATAAATTAATGTAGCAATATCAACAAAAATTTATTATTTTTCCTTTATTTGGACACTACTGTAAATGGTATTTTGAAGGTTCTTTTATAATAATTTACTGGATACCAAATATAATACTAAACACCTTTTCATTTGAAAATAGAGCATTGATGTTCAAATAATTTCTCTTTTAGATGCCCATATAGTACCCCAAAACAGATACTGTACGAATGCTGGCAGACAAAATTTCAAGGATTTGGGGTTTTCCAACTTTGGAGCTCTGCCAATGAAGGACCCACTTAAATTAAAATTAAGTCATAAGTTCACTTCGCACTTTCCTTTGTTATTCTTAGCATCTCATAACACTGAACAAATCAATTCATCCAAGTAGAGTACTATACAACATCAAGGCATGGAATTAGGCATGTTCCCACGGAAAATGTAGACCTGCACATAAATGGTATAAACAGATGGAATGACTCAGGCATGATGGGAACTTACGCAAAATCTATGTTTACAATATCAAAACAAAAGCTGTTTGTAGGCTTTTATATCGACTGTTTGGTCAATAACTAGTGACTGTTTTAAGTAATAATGGGTTGTGAAATTGTTTTGTACTATTTAGTCCACTGGACAGAACAGAATAGACAGTTTAACGCTACAATACTGTAGGTATTTTGAAAATTGTAGTAGCCACATTACTGTTGATTTTATTAAATTACTTAAATACCTTTAACAACTTCTTGACTATAAACTATACTGAAATGACATTAGTAAATTCAAAATATTGAATCTACTAAAATTTTAGTTTGAAAAAGTAATACTAATAAATATAAATTTGGGTATCTTGGACAGATTATAAATGATCTATGTGACTTAGATATTCAAAAGCAGTATAGAGTTATATACATACAGTATGTTCAAATGTAGAAAGTTCTTCAAATGTTCACAACATGAGAGTACTGTACGTTTATTTAGATCATACTGTCTCTGTATGTGGTTTACTATATTTTACCAACAATAATTTGATAAACTAAGGCAATGTAAAAAATAAATGGTTAGCATCCAATAAAACAAAATTAGTTTATCATCTGTCTCTTTTCACTTTACATAATCAGATTGCGGGTTTCAACTGTCAAGAGAAGGCATGCAAACAAACGATTTAGTGGAGCGGGGAGGGGGTTGACCGGCTCTGCCCTCCCCCACCTTCGGAAAGTAAAATATATCGATAATTTTCACGTTGTTTACCAAACGAAGAATGTTCAGCGATGATAAAATGAGAATTGATCCCTTAACACACCCTGAGGACATTTCTGGACATCTAAAGTCCAAAATATCCCGGGGAGCGTGCCCCTAAAACTTTCTACTGCCCCATCCCCCTTTTCCAAAGTCTGTATCCGCACCTGGGTTCCCAAGTTCATAAACAAAACAAATTCACATTGTTTTGTGTTATGGATAAAAAAAATATGTCAGCAGTTTTTTTGATGTAGGAGGGATGCGCACCAATTTTTTTAACTGTACATGTCCTAATCTGTCTTTACGTGTCGTCAGTCAGTGATTTTTAATCAGGTTTAGGCTGATAATTAATTCCAGCTATCTAAGGCCTATTTTGTTGGTAATAATCTGACAACAATCACAGTTTAGTGAGACAGTGATTTGAATTATCTTTTTAATCTGAGAGTATTGTACCTGTAATCCTGACATTAAAAGGTGCTACTGAATTAGACCCAGTCTTTAAATTTAATACCCAAGGTCATTGTGATTATCAGGTACTCTGTAGCATTATTTCAGTAGAGGTTTATCCTTTCCTAAAGGCAAAACTTTTTTTAACCATTGTTTAGATACAAACTTTTTTTGGAAAATCTGCTAGAGTGCAGATTAAAGATTTAAATGAAAGCTAAATTTTTGCTTAGCAAACCATAGCAGACTAGGATAACACAAAATTAAAGATTTAGTTTTTGTGAGAAACAAATGTTAAAAAAACAGTTATTTCACATTTGTATTTTCAGGAGAATTTTCATGAATCAGAGGGTAGAATAAAAATATTTTTTAATTGTTATTCCAAATTTGGCAAATTATTTATGTTGGATTGTATGGTAGAACTTACAGGCTAAAAATGAAATTTTCTTTCAAATCTTTAAAATGTCGGAAGATTTGTGAAAGAAGGTATACTGTAAAAAAGTCTTGCCTAAAGCAATTAGTTAACACTGCCAAGACTTGTAACCAAATTTTCCTGCTAAATGTACCATTTAGGAAGTCTAAAATTAGGAAACCCGTGTACAGTAACTAAAGATTGCGTTTTCACTGGTATTTCAGATTATCCACTAAAATATCATAGAATCACAAATTAAAAAAACTCAGTATAAAATGCAATTTTTTCTTCCAATCGGGCCACTTCTGGTGAATTTCTGATGATTTCCCTTTAGCTAGCTTGGCGTCTTTACAGAAACAAGATCAAAGTAGATCCCGTGTGAAAGGTTAAAATGAACCACATCAGACAGTCCAACCTCTGAGGTCTAAATTCGGCAGATTTTTCAAAGTGCGCCCTCTATATTAAAATACTACCCCTTCTACTGCGTTTTATGACGGAAGGGCCGAAAAGACAGGCCAGAAAGGGGTTAACTTGTGCCAGTTATGATAAATTTAGAACGATGTACACAATTTTTTATTTTAAAAGTACTGTATTGATTAAATGTTATAAGCCAAATTGTAGTACATGTACTAGAAAATGTTTCAATTTCAACAGAAATCGGGAGATTGCTTAAAAAAATCGGGAGACTATTAAAATTTCGGGAGACTCCCGGACAAATCGGGATGGTTGGAACCTCTGTCACATTAGTTCAATTATCAGATAAGTATTGGAATAGAATTGGATAATTATGGGATAATTTTGTTTTCTTAGCAAATACCAGTTTCTCCAGCACTAGAATAAATGTGACAAATTTGAAAATGCAGTAAAACTAAAATCTAAGGTTTAAAGAATTGACGAATCCCAGTTTGCCATTGACATCAACCACTCTCACATACTTTTGTTTACGCAACTGACAAGTACCATTAAAAAGAGACAACTAAAAATGTTCCCACAAATTTTAACTTATCATTTTAAACCAATGCTTTTGAATGGGCATTGTCAGGGGCAGATCCAGGATCCACCGAAAGGGGGGGAACACTTCCAGGTCCAGGTGGGCGTGGCTGCCAGTTTTGTTCTAATGAGCAAAAAAAAAAAAGGGAATTTCCCCATTTTGGTGCCCACCCTATTTTACACGTATTTTGAGTATTTATGGTAAATTTTGGACAGAAATATTAATCTATCTGGTTGTGGTGCACTTCTACATTAGCGCCATATAAGGGGGGGGGGGGCGCAACTACGTTTTGACTATAATAGGGGATGCGCGCCCTTGACCCCCCCTCCCCCCACTAAATCCGCGCCTGATTGTTGACTCAAAGACTTGGTGAATTTTTCAACATTGTGCGATTTTACTGTTAACACCAGTCTTCATTACTGTACCTGAGATGGATTTAGAGGGATGGTTAATCCATTCCCTCTAAAATTGATTCCAAATATTTCGATGTATTTGTTAGTGAAACATCATTGCTAAATGATGCTGTGAAACAAATTAGGGATTATTAGTGTTAATTAATTTTTCTTCAGCTATAAATTATTTCAGGTACATGAAACCTGAAGACCCCACTCATCTACATCAACTGACTATTACTACTACTATTATACCAACACTGACGATAGAAAAAAGGGAAGAATTTTGGCGCAAGGCACCACTGAGGGTGGTATGAGTCCAGGTAGGGGTGATGAGAGGATGGTTTCCACCTGCTATTAATTGGCCATCTAGAAGCCAAAGTCCCCTCATCCATCTTCGCTGAATGCTTGAGAAATCCAAACTACGTGATATCCAGGTCTTGTAATTTTATCACCGTCAATCACCTTACAAATTCCGAGACAATCAAACCCTAATGTCATTAATAATAAAAATGTTAAAGATTTTTCATAGATCCCTATTAGTTATTGCTAAAAGAATTCTTTATAAAAAATATGTAATTTTAAGAATATTTGCGAAATGGGGAGAAAGAAAATTGGTTGAAAATCAGGCATCCCCCGGCCAAAACAGTAGTGCTGGCATGTATGTACTATTGTACTGTACTACAGCTACTCCCACTACTACTATGGCTACCACTACAGCTATTTACTGCTACAAAATTCTCAATTTGGTTTCGTTTCGTTTATTGATTTTCTTCACACTACATTACAAAGTACAAACTATATAATTACAATTTATGTTTAAGAAAAAAAAAGAAAAGTGTGAAAGGAAGTCAATTAAGCAGAAGCTTTAAGCCTTGAATCCCTATAAAACCACGAACATGGTACATATTCATTTAGGAATCAGTCTTGAAGAAAGAATTGACACCAGTATTATAATATTATTGAACAGGAAAAAAAAAGAAATTCCAATATATCGAATAAATGTATATAATAAATTATAAAAATTGTGATAAAAATATAAGATATTCACCATATACCTGGATCAGAGACTTTTTATAAGATATCTTGAAGCTTGTAAGTGATGGTTTACTTTTTATAGAGTGTGGAATTGATTCCCAGAGTTTAGGGCCAAAATAAAGGACTGAGTGACGTCTGTTGTAAGAGTCACAATTTCTAGCAAAAAAATTGTTAGGGAAAAACGTGTAAAATGTAAATGAGTATCAGACGGCTTAATAAAAATAAAACATTTTGGTAATGAATGAAGATGCGTTGTACTGTATTGTAGCTTATATTTTCCAAGGTTCACAAGTCTATCCAGGTAGGCATAACACCGTGATTCTTGATTTTGCTTTTAGCAGCATTTAATCGGCATGTTTTGATGTTTCATTAATTGTGTAAAATTGTGGTACAGTTCATCTATACAATTATTTAATAAATAAACCTATTGCTTAATGAAAAAACATATGAAATTTTCAAAAGAAAAAAAATATTCTGGGTTGAAGAGTAGGCCTTAGCATTTTTAGATAAACCTGTAATTTTTGGTTATTTGGACCTCAGGTACTATTGTATTGTATACAAAATTTCTAGTGGTCATTTTCTGAATAAAGCTGTTGGTGATTATTGAAATTAACTCGACTGTTAAAACCTGGTAAAAATGTACTGGTTTCGAAAGATATGATTTATATTGTACGGTGCAGTTATGTCAATTGTTGTGATGGAGGTTATTCTGGTTTTGTTAGCAATCACTTCAAGATACACAATACTTTCTAAAGAAGAAGACTTTTATTATTTGACTTTTATTATTATCGTGGTTAAAACCAAATACCTTAAAAATATTGTTAATAAAAGAAGAATTTTGTCAATCAGCAACAGTATACTATAGCACTGGATTTAAATGTTTTCACAGAAAATATTCCTATATTATTCTTAAGTATTTATAACTTAGTTAAGCTTTTCCCTTTTTTTTTAAAGTTGAGATTAAAAATTAATCACACTATCAAGTTTTTTTTTCTGACTTTCTGTTGTTTTGTATAAAGAGTGACAAAGACTCATTCGCACTGGTGCTACTTTAGGAAAACTAACTTGTTGGTTGGTTTGACCGGAAAAATCCCGGTGTAGACGGCCTTGGAAATCCCACTGTGTGTAGCATCAGGAGTAAAACAAACCCTGTCTGCCGGTTGGTTTTCCAGACTGAAAACTTACCTAGTTAATTTAAAAGCTGACAGGGAAAGTACAATGTGGACGATGCGATGTGGGTAAACTTACCAAGTCATAATACAGAATGGTCTTCAGTGGTCACTTGGACAATTCACTGTGAATTTTTAATGGAATGAAATTTGTACAAACACAGTCTAAACGTACCTCTAAATGTGTGCCAGGCTTAATTGCAAAACTTTCAGTGACTTAAGGTATGTTCAGACTCAATGATTAAGCAGAACATAACATATGTGGCATATGATTAATTGTGTCCGAACCAGCCGATGATTAGCATAAGTCACTATGTAGATCGTTGATTTTGCTTCCTGCAAACCTAAGATTAGCGTACGCTCCGCCTCATACACTTGGATGATTTTGACCTTGTGTCATGCATTGACCAACCAAAATTTGTAATCAGTCTACATTGGCCAATCATTTACTAAGGAGTGGTCATAGAAAACTGGTGGCAATTTTAAAATGTTTATGAATTAGGCTAGGCCTTATCCAAACACCTTGGTCATTATGCCACAGATTAGCTTAAAGTTGATTTTGCTTCCTGCAAACCCAGGATTAGCGTACGCTCCGCCTCATACACTTGGATGATTTTGACCTTGTGTCATGCATTGACCAACCAAAATTTGTAATCAGTCTACATTGGCCAATCATTTACTAAGGAGTGGTCATAGAAAACTGGTGGCAATTTTAAAATGTTTATGAATTATGCTAGGCCTTATCCAAACACCTTGGTCATTATGCCACAGATTAGCTTAAATTTACTCACACTCCGCAGTAAATATGAAAATAATCTAAACTAGCCAGCGATAATCCGGAGCATAACTTGTGTTCTCTGCAAACCTCTGATTAGCGTAAGCTACCCTATATACTGTACTTGAATAATTTTGAAATTGTGTCATGCATTGAACAAACTTTTACAATCATCCCCATTGGCTAATGAAGTATGGATGACTGGTCATACTGTATAAAAAAATGCTACCGCGGCAATTTTTAATAATGCTTTTTATACTATGCCTTGTATCCGAGCGCCTTGGTCGTTATGCCACAGAATAGTGTCTTGCCTATGCTAATCTCCACTTAAGCCGTAAATCTGGAAATACCCTTAGAAGACTTTGTTAGACATAACTTTTGTCACGAAGCTTTATGGTATGAGTTTCATTATCTGAAATAATTATTTTAGGTTAAGCTTTGTAAAATAGTTCTTTATTAAAATGATGCTACAGTATTTGAATAAATACGTTAAAGCCATAATTGCTTCTATTTTTGGTAAAATTACCTGACCTACTTTTATCATAATATTAGTGTTATTAAGCCGAAATCGCACTGGATTTAAAAAAAAGATAAAACTTTACCAAGATCTTTAGTAAAATTTCAAAGATTAAATCTTGTCTTTGTTCACACTTGCATTATTTGGCATGGTTAGCTTTACCATAAGCTATGGTAAATCTTGTAAAATAAACCATTTTGACAAGTTACTCAATGACACAACTCATGGGTAATTGCCCAACAGACTAATGAGAGCCATTCAGTGATATGACTCAGAAGTAGAGAAAGAAACATTGAACATTCCAGCTCAGTTAAACTCGCTTGTTAAGTTTTACTGAACGCATATCACCCTGGAAAACTAACTGGCAGCCAGAGTTAGTTTTATGGTTTTATGGAGTGAGGTTTTCTAGGCTTCTGACAGGATTATTTCTGTCAAGCTTATACCTGCCAACTTTTTTTGGCTCCAATGTGTGAGAAAAACCCATAGATCTATTATTACGGCTAGATGGTGATCTTAACACTGTAAAAATGGCAGTCCATGTAGGCGCCTACTATTTTAATTTCTCAGCCTCCGTCACAAACATG
>JAOTQE010011435.1:0-11017 GCA_025631205.1 Nesometra sesokonis | reverse complement strand
TACGCGTTGGGGGCGGTATTATGTAAACAAGCTCTGAACAAGCTGAACATCGCGACTCGGCGGTAAGAGCAGTGTAAGCGGATTCACAGTGGTTCAACAGGATTCATTCCGCAATAACTGATCCGGTGTAAACGGAAACTCGTTCCGCAATCGTTCCAGGGTTGTCCCGGAATTGTTTTTCATTTTGCAGTGTAAAAGGGGTATCAGTGTACTGTCAAATCACTACCAAAAGGATCCATTGGAAATAAGTCCACTTCAGACTTCTGTGGGTTATCAATGGGGTATCACAAAACTGAATAAATCAGTCAACTATTGGCTTAAAGTTTGATTTTCAATTATATGTTGATTAGAACTGAGCGGTATTCCCCAATTAGAACCAAAGAAGAATAAATAACTTAAAAATTCACATGAAGACATACTTGTTGAAATATCTTCTGACTTTTAATGTTTTTTTTATCGCTTTAGTAAAGTGAACTACATTTACATGTAGCATCATTTTACTGTTGACTGTACAGGACCAGGTTAAAGAAAACGTTAAACACCCTATGACATGCTACTTAGATTTTGAGAAAATTTTGTATGTTAGGGTTAATATTATATATAGTTGAACCTCACTGTGCAGACAGCTCTAGTAAGCGGACACCTCTCATAACGGACACTAATTAAAAGACCCATTTGTTCTTCCTATCTAATCGGTGCATTTGGTACCTCTCGTAAGCGGACGCGGACACTTTTTGTTTTAAAATTTTGATTTTTTGTATGTAAATTTACCTACCATAAGTGGACATCCTAAAAAAATTTAGTGATTTTTCTGTACAACGAATATAAATTTCTGTAAAAATAGTCCTTCTACTGTTATGAATAAAATTTTGAACAATGTTTTAGATTGCCATTTCTCATACTGAGAGAAAATGTAAAAATGCGAAGCTGCTGATTATGACTTGTAACGTTATACAACACACACCTGTAATTTTCATATTGGAGAAAGACTATTAGTAACTATGCATACATCCTGTGCGAAAAGTGCAAATGTTAGGGGGGAGGTGGGGTGTGGAGAGTCAAAGTTTTAAGGGGGTCCAGGCATGCTCCGTCCCCACCCCTCTAAATCCTCTCCTAAATACTCACCACCCTTCAGACTGTCAATTTTGTTTGGTTTTCTGGACAGTTTTGAGAGAGAGCCAAGTTTATCTGTTTATGTTGGTTTATTTCAAGTTTTTTAGCATTTGTGTTAGGAGAGTTAACCACTGTGCTTGTGTATTAAAAAAGAAAGTGGTTTCACTGCCAAAATAGTGTCTTTTTTTAATGAGAATTGCTTTTTTTTTAGTTATTACAGACACAAAATGAGTTGGAACAACGCATTCAACAGAAGAATGATGCTGATAATGCTCTAAAAGATTACAAGGTAAATTACTGTATATCTATAATAATATCTTGTAGTTAGCCTTTATTTATAAATGCTATGAATATGCAATTACCTTTTTGTAACAAGAGTATTAGAGTGGCATTTAGCTCAGTCAGGGACAGATCCAGTGAGGTGCCCAATGCCAAGTTGGCCTTAGCATAGGTGTGAGTTTTTAACAGCAACCTGATGGCAATAGGCATGAGTCCAAAATCTTTTGTCTACAGATGCTCTCTGGTGCACTTTTAGAGGCCCAAGTTGTGCAAATATTTTTTTTTTGCTGCAAATAGTATTCTGCTCCCCCTGGATCCGTGCCTCCTCAGTTTACTAAACTGGTGTTAGTCAATATGCTGTACACTTAACTTAGGTTGGTACTGTTTCATCTCCATCCCTTTTCTCCTAGTGTTTTGACTGGAGGTTCAAAGCACTAAGTTAATCTGCAATGAGATATTGAGATGTTGGTCTTAAGTGCTATAGGCACATAGTACTCACAGAGTTCTTAATAGAAAGTCTAAACAAATTTTTCTGAACAATCAACCCAAATATTCAAAATTGTTGTGCTTGGCAAAACAAAGATTAAGCAAAGTGAAGCCTATTGTTTTACCCTGTTTTTCTCATGGCTATTACGATGGTTGTGGTGAATTTTTTGGGAAAAGTTGGTTACCACGTTAACTCTAATTCTATAAGCCTTATTGGTTTCACACTTTGCAGACTGCAAGTCTATAACAGGTACATGGACCCTATTGATTTTATGACTTCTATGATTATTTTTGTGCTTTGTTTCCGATTTCCATCATTACATTTTCTGGAAAGTCATGAAACAGTGAAGCTCAGTTCAATATTTTTGTCGCTAAGATTTACGATTACTGATTAGGTATAGATAGTGTAAAAATTATTTAATTCTGGAAAATATGTGATTACATTTTAATCAGTTTTTGCACTAATTTACACAGTGAGGGAGGCTGTGCTTTTAAAAAATAGCATAAAGGATTATTTCTATTTTTTTAGTGCACTTTAAGTGAAAAAAAAAAAAAATGGATAATAATTTTCACAGATCTACATCATCACTTAGAATCAATTAGAAAGAATATTGTTTCATCATTCTCTCATCAACAGTTCTTAGTAGTAAGTCATTAAAAAGATGTTTGTAAGTGTAAGGTGGTTTGTATAAATTGAGATTTGGCAAATATTGAATAGTTATTGTTTATATTTCCTTTTGAATTTCCGTTTGATGTAATGTTTTTTGTTTTCATTTTCTCTCAATTCCTGGCAGCTGTCGGGTACCTAATGATTCATTGCCACTACAACAATTGATTTAAAATGTTTACATTCAAATAGTCATGTGAAAACAGATAGTTAGATTATATTACATATTATACATTAAACAAACAAACAAGTAAAATGTGTCTTTTGCATTATTGGTTCCATTTTTTTTGTATCTGTTAAGGATACATTGTAATTAATTTAAATGTTGACATTTAAATAGTAATGCAAAAACATCATACTCATTACATACTATATATTACACACAAGTAAAATGTCTTTTGTATTAATTATTCCATCTTTGTATCTGTTAATGATACATAGCAATTAATTTAGATGTTGACATTTAAATAGCAAAAACAACACACTCAGATTATTAATTAAATACAATATATTACACTCAAGTAAAATGTCTTTTGTATTAGTTGTTCCATCTTTGTACCTGTTGTTAACGATACATAGCAATTAATTTAAATGTTGACATTTAAATAGCAAAATAAAACACCAAACTCAGATTATTAATTATATTATGGTCCATACTATATACACACAAGTAAAATTTCTTTTGCATTATTTGTTCCAATTTATACCTTTGCAGTAATTATAGTGTTGACATTTAAATATTAATGCAAAACACCATACTCAGATAGTTAAACTGTAAATTAATACATTGCACAGGGCTACAAGACTAGACCTTTGCCCCCCCAGACGGGGAGAAGATTAAGGTTTCGTCGGGGCTTTGTAGGGTAATGCCAAGAGACAAACAAAGGCCCAAGCACCAAAACGGGCTAAAAACCATGCAAAACACGGCAACTAACGTTTTTTTTTTTTTGGTCTCCAGACTGAAAATCGGGGACACGCCCACCTCAAATTCAAGCTCGCCCAACTCGTCGGGGGACCCGTGCCCCCCGCGGGTATTGCCCCGCTGTTGGGGAAATCCTGGTGCCGCCACTGCTACCAGTTCACATTCTCAAGTTCCTTTGGAGAAACAGCGAATATAACCACCAGTTGATGTTTTTTGACTGGGAATGACTTAATAGATTTAATATGTTGAAAATTTAAAAGCAGTAAATAAGTGAGGCAATAATTAAGGAACAAAACATAAAAATACCGTAACTCAATTTTACAAACCCTAAGATTTACATACCCCTTCCGGTCCCTTATAGTATGTAAAACTGAGGTTCTACTGTAATGGTTTTGAGTTGTTTTTGATTTATAAATAGAAGACTAACTCAAAACCATTATTATTGTTATACCGATTTTCAAAAATGTATTCATTATTATTCTAATAGTACTTTGCTATTGATATTTTAAGACTACTTAATCAATTTCCATACAATTGTATAAAGGTTGGATTATAAACTGGATTATTGTAAATTCATACCCAATAATGCTTTACATAATTGACTTGTAAAACAGACTAAGTATTGTGTTGTCAACATAAACTTGATTGATTTACATAACTCTCCTCATTTCAGCATAATCATTTGTAATACTCTTATCTCAAGACACTTTATGTATTTTATGTTTTCTATAAATATTTCATGTACTGTATTTCTTGCCATCAATTTGGGTGTAATTTTAATTTTACTTGATTTTAAAAATAGACCTAAAAGGTTGATCTGATATTTTTGTCTTTGTATTGAGATTTTGATGTAACTATTGTATTTTGTAGAGATTTGCATTTTAGTTTTATTTCACTGAATTTTTGGCAGATAATAACCCTTGCTAGTTTATGCAGCAAATAAATCTTGACTCTTGAATTATCGGTGTGTTTTTTTATTGTAATTTGGTGTGCTGAAAACTTTCCCTCTCCCTTTTACCATACGTTTTGTCTAGTTTTCTGGACATGTCAGCTTAAAGAATTAAATGTATTTATATTTACATTGGGTTTATGATTTTGGGCTTCCATCTCAAATAATGAATTAGGTTTAATCAATAATATTTTTTTTACTTTTATTTTTCATTAGAAAATGTTAAAAGATGTTGAAAGACAGCTTGCAACAAATGAGATTGAACTGTCTGAGGTAAGAAACAATGAGAGCATTCTTGGTGATGACATAACTAATGGCGAAATATTACGTCAAAACACATTGGCATGTTTCTCATTTCTAAAAAGACGCATTATACTGTCTGACAAAGATAATTGGTCATTTGAAATTTAAAAACTATATGTTGTACATGTTTGAGTTTTAAATTTCACTTAAAACAAATTATATTTAATGTTATACACAGTACAATTTTGATATGGAAAAAATTGACATTTTTGAATAGCTAAAGTATATTTTTTTGATTTAAGCTATTTTTACATTGTATTATTTTTTTCTTTTGTTTAAATTAGTTTAATAATTTAATATGGTTTATGGTAATTTTGATTGTTACTTAAGTGTTACTAATTTGATTTTCCCTATATATAATTTTTATTTGGCCTAATGGTATAGACTACTTTTAAAGATTGGATGTTTATTAAATGTGATATTGTATAACAGTGTATTTAAAGATGTATCATCACTTGAAAATGATCAAAAGATCATAAAAATTAACCGATAAAATTCATCAATCTCGGTTTTAATTAATGTTAAGTTTGAAACTGTATATCTCAGAATAAAAATACTTGCAAATTAATGTAAGTTCTAGCTTCCAGCTGAAATTAACTTCCTTTTATTTTAAGAATTTTTGGGGAGAAACGGAGAGCATGCCGAGTCAATAATTTGACTTTTGTTGTATTTTTGTTTGTCAGCATATTTATTATATTGTGTTTTATGTTTATTTTATTCTTTCTTTTATGGCTTTTCCTGCACATGCTTGCCTTTTCGAGGCTGCCACCTTTTTTCTACTTTTATTTAAATATTCGTTTCATTTTCATTTATATATATTTTGTAGCTAATTTATTTGTAAAAATAAAATAAAAAAATACACTGTTAAAAATATTTTTTCTTTGACTATTTAATTGTTAATTTATAATGTATAATAGCTACATTTATTTTAATCAAAAATGAATTATTATATTTTTATTAATCTATTGATCATTTTTATTCTTTAGCGAGCACAGAAGTGTGAAGAGTTTGAAAAACTGTTGAAAGAAGAAGTGGTAGAGAAAGAGGTATGTAGTATTTAGATAAAATGCAAAATATCTATCTTGTTTGATAATTTTAGTTATTCGGGACAATTTCTTTACAATGTGCGCCAAAGCAAAGCAAAATGCTTACTAACTGCACACATGCATATCAACTGAACTGAAATGAACCGAAGTGCACCGATTCCAAAACCTTCACCAATCAGATTGTTCAAGGGGCCCTCACGTATACAAAGAATGTTCCATGTTCATAAGCATTTTGTTTGCAGTGTGTGGCAAAAAGGTAATGCTGGGCATGAAAATAATCCCTCAAGTGTGTACTGGCCTTAACCGACTCAAAATCATAGGCTTGGAAAGTACAACATTTTTTAAGCCTAGTCTTAATAAATTTCTCGTATACATCAGATTTTGACATATATTTCAAACAGTTCCATTATTAGAACTTCACATTTTAATTATTGTTAGATATTGATTTTTATATATTTGAACCTGCAATATGAATAATTTTGACCTTTGTCTTCATAATCAATAGATATTGATATTTTATACATTCCTTCCCTTTATATAAATACTCTAACCAAGACTTGATATTAATAGAATGATAAATCATATGGTTAGTGAATAGAAAAGTCTGAGATTGGGCACATATCATTCATTAGGTCATCTGTAAGCTGCTTATAAATAAGTAAAATAATTTTAATTATGTGCAGGCATGGATCCAAGGGTGGGAGTGCCCACCGGACTCAGCCTCCCCCCCCCCCTTTTGATTTGGACGAATATTATTTGAACTTAAAATTACCTCTCAGATACCCAGAAAACTTATCTTGTTTGGAATTGGCCTGGGGAGGACCCTAGACTCCTAAGACAAACAAAATTTGGCATCGGGCCCGCTCTATCCAGCTCTGCTGTATCTGCCCCTGATGTGAAAAAAAACAATAAACTGTTAATGTAGATTAGTAACTTCAAGAAAGTACAAAAATGCTTCATTTTAAATTTTGAGACCTTGTAATGCTATTTATTTAGCAGAAATTATTCAAGGGTTTCTCAATAACAAAGCAATTTTCAAAATACTTACAGAGGTGCATACTATTTTGTTAACATTGTTATTCATGCATTATATGAAATAGCTAACTGAGAGGTCTGCATTAGCTACAATAACTACTGTGTTGTGTTATCAGCTAATCTGTAATCAATATTAGCATATTTTGTAAAGAGCAATTTCAAACCATTCCAATGTAATCAATGTGATTAATGCAGTAATTTAATTTTGAGTCCTTAGCAACTAATGACAATTAACTGCTTAATGTTAACCTCGGTTAAACTGACAACGTAATTGTTAGATTGTGCCTAAATACATGCAAATGACTTTAAAAAACATTATGTTTGCAGCTCCAAAAATAAAATGATACATTAAACCAGTGATGTTTATCCCATTCATTTATTTCAACCTTTATATTCCAATAAATAATAACTTTATTTAAAACTACACTTACATCAGTGGCATATTACATGTAGTGTGTTCATTTTAACATGTACAAGAAAAGGGCTTTTAAGGATAATATTGTGATAAATGAACACTAAAAACTATTTAAAAACATTATAAGATGAGCATTTTGTTATATAGTGCGAGTTGTGTGGCCGAGCGGTTAAGGCAGGGAACCGTGAGCCATAGCAATAACAATAGCATGGGTTCGAGGCCCGCTCGCACCATAGTTCTGGTGGTGGAACAAGTCTTCTTGGATAAGGACTATAAACCGTAGGCCCAGTGTACACATACGGCTCATGTGCACTATAAAGAACCCAGTACATCTTTCGAGACGAGTAGGGGGTTACCCCGGTGTACTGGTCCATACACAATCCCTGTCGTGGACAGACGTATCGGCGCTGAGTAGCAGCTTCCAGGACATGACGTGACCCTTAGGGGCGTAGAAACTCATAGGAATATGAATCTGGTCCACAGCGCCTTGAGACTATGGTGTAAGGCGCTATATAAATCTAATTACATTACATTACATTACATTATATGTCATAATTCTTATAATTCTAATAATATATGGAAAAAATACTTTGACATAGTTAAGATGTGAATGCAACCTTAGGCTAGTATGGAAATGAAATTAATTTTTAAATATTTTTTATTAAAATTAGCGATACCTACCCAAATGTACAATAAAAAATGTTTTAACATAATTTTAAAAGTAGATAATCCATTGAAATTGTACCAATTTATCAATAGATTGAATTCATTTATTCAATCCTAATTTGATTTGAGTAATTAATACCTCCGCTAACGAAGTTGGCTTGGCAAGGTTGTTTCCATTCATGTTGGTGGTTGTGTGTGTGTCTGTTCACAGCAACTTTAAAAAGTGATTGACAGATTCTGACGAAATTTTCAGGGAAGTTTGGAAATGATCCAAGGAACAATTGATTAACTTTTAGTGAAGATCCGTGGTCACATGCTCATGTGGGGTCTCTGGAAAGCTTACACTCTTTCATAAAAGCAAATAATTAGCCAGATCGCAGTGAACTTTACTGTTACTTTCTAGAGACTGTTCTTAGAATTGTTATTCTTATTAAAAACAACAAATTGACGCTGCACTGTAGCTTTGTAGTAAACATGCAAAATTCAGAAAAAAAAGGACTGTACTAAAATTTTAAACAGTTAAAGCTGCATTTATGAAAATTTCAGGCGCTTGGCAGTTGTTTGCGCTCTCAGAGTGCTTCTAGTTATATTTTAAGATTACTAGCATATGTGGCAGAGCCAAACCAAATGAGACATCAGTCGCAAATGCTAGTTTTCCACAATAGGCAGAAATTTAAAAATTGTCAATTTTTTTTCAAGTTTGATTTTATTTCAAAAATTTACAGTTCATACATTCAACTTTCATATTATATTTTGTTTAAAAAATGCAATTTAAAATGACCTTGCTTAGTCAATGTATACTGATAAACAATTTTTAAATGCAGTTTTTTCAAAACTTACATTTTAATTGTTTAAACTTCGATTGTTCTTAACTTTACCAGGAACATTGCATAAAACTGATTTTTTTTGCATGTGAAAGATAATAATGTGTAGTTTTATAATCCATATAAAACTCAATTTTCTTTTTTTATTATGTCTCATTTGGCTTGGCTCTGCCACATATGCCTGTGTTCCACACAGGGAAATTCCTTTAGTTTTATATTCAATCATGGTGTAACAGAATTAAATATGTTATGGCATTGTATACTGTATGTTGTAGTCATTGGAATTTAGTATGATATTGGTTACAGACCTAACTATAAATCCACACCATTCAGTACTATAAGGACAAATAAAAAGTGAAAGTAATACATTTTTTAAACGTTTTATCTGTATAACTCATTTAATTCATTCTTTTCTACTTTTCCTATATTTATTGCAAATTTAGACGTTGAAAACCGAGAAAGTTCAACTAGAGAATCAAATTCTAGAGACAAGACAAGAACTAATGGTTTTCCAGTCACAAGAGCAAGTATTTGAAGAGTTTAGTGATAGAGACATGAATTTAACCCCAATCAGTCAAAGCACACCACAAAAAGGAATTCCTATAAGTCTACACTCAGAACTGAAATGTTTGGTAAGTATGCATAATAAAGCCTTAAGGCTTTGTCCAGACTAAAGCTCAATCCAGACTATCACATTTTATTTGACAAAAAACTTTGATGTACCCATATATGGCAATGATATATATGTATGGGATTAATGTGATGTCACCATGACCATAGGCCTATCATTTTTTTTGTCAAAATGGCATGTTTAACTTTGTATTAAACATATCATTTTGAAAATAAAGGGCCCCTATTTGTCTCTGTTGTGACGTAAACAGTGTTATTGGAAGCAATTGGTGCAGCGGTGGGGTTTCGGACTTCCAATCATGAGGTCGGTGGTTCGAGACTCTCTCTGGTCGGCTGTTTGTGTTCGTAGGCAAGACACTTTATCCACATTGCCGCTCTCCACCAGGAGAAAATGGGTACCCGGGAGGTACAAATACCGTATGCGCTGATTACAGCTGTAACATTATGGAATTGATTGTATTCCATTCGTGTTTGTTCCAATGACTGGGGATAATAATTGTGAAGCGCTTAGAGACCTTGGCAATAAGTGCTATATAAATGTCACATATTATTATTATTATAGGCCTACATGTAAATTGCGGAGAAAAAAGAGCAAATGTCGAGCCAAAAAATGTAAACAAATATTTTACAAATATGTTAATTTTATATCCTCAGTACTATTTCAATATTTTATAAATTTAGTGTACAGGATCAGAAATAGATTTTTATCCTCTCTGAAAGTCTTTTGTGTATGCTTACCTTACTTACTGTTAGAAAATTATTTGCGTACACTTTGAAATTGAGAAGTAATGACAAGAATCTAGCCAAGAAAATGTAAACAAATATGCTAAAGTGATTAAAAAACTATAATTGTTAATTTCACGTCCCCAGTACCACCTTAGTTTATTATAAATTTAGTCTCTAGGTTCAGAAATAGATTCTTATCCTCTCTGACAGCTTGTCTGTAATTATGCTTTTAATTTCCTGTATTTAACTTCTTAGCACCTTGCCTTGCTACTAAAGGGAAACATGCACTGTAGGAATCCCAGGTCAACATAACTACAGGCTTAGACCAAATTATAAAATAAGGTTATTAAGTGTCAATATGTTTAAGAAATTTCTGTACATTTGTATTTTACAAAAAATATCAAAGACCTGCTTTTATGTCATAAAAAAATGCAGGTGGCAGGTATAATGGCATGACAAAAAAAATGAATTAGGAATAATTCGACCTAGAAATTGTAATTTAATGGAAAACACATCAGTATAGCATAAAAATAAATTTAACTTAAAAATTAGTAGGCAAAGTTGACTTTTATTGGACAAGTTTGACTGACCTGATGTTGAATTTTAAAAAAAAATGAACCTAAAACTAAAGAAATTATATAAGTTAAAGAGGGAGTGATGTAAGTTTGTTAGACATCAACTATAATTTATATGTACATACAATTACAATAAGCATTCAGTTTTCATACTACATTAACAATTTTCATTTTTTTTAATCAAAAAATTATTAAAAAAACGCAATCCTACTTAGTCACGGTATACTGATAACATAGATATATTATTACGGCTAGATGGTGATCTTAATACTGTAAAAATGGCAGTCCATGTAGGCACCTACTATTTGATTTCTCAGCCTCCGTCACAAACATGTAAGTTAAATAATCATAACTGTTTTACAATTATTTTATTTTTAACAT
>JAOTQE010011424.1:0-11018 GCA_025631205.1 Nesometra sesokonis | reverse complement strand
CCCCTCAGTGAATAGTACTATTTAGAGGCACCTCTGCCCATAGTTTTAACCAGCAACTCTCAAGGCAACGTATATTTTACCATTACCTTATGTCTATCTGCTGGAGGAATTTTATAATTCTCTGTCCTTAGTTTTGATTTTTCTTTCTAAGATTAACAAAATGGTGTAAATATTCTCTACTACTATTTTAAAGTGGATATTATCATTACCTTGTGTCTATCTGCTGGAGGAATTTCATAATTTTCTGCCCTTAGATTTGATGATGCAACAATGAAGTCCATGTGGAAGTTTGTATCATCATCCTAAAAGAAAACAAGCAAATTAATTTACCACTAGTTTTATTATGAGGTTTAGGGAACAATAATTGGTAACCATTAGTCTATAGCAGAAAAGTAAGCGCCAAGCAGAGGTGGCTGAACGTTTTTGGATCGGGGGGGGGGGGGGACGATTTTTAAATTTGGCTTAGTTACCACTCCAAAAGCAAAAAAAAACATGGTACCACCATTATTTTGGTGCCTTTTCTTATGAAGTGGGCTTTCAGGGCCAAAATATTCATATATACAGTATCATATTTGCATGCCATTTTTATTGCTTTACACATCTACAGGGAGGTGCTTGTGTGCCCTAAGTGATAATTATGGCAACAAAATAAAAGTCAATCTATCAAATTTTGTAGACAATGTAACATTTCGGAGGGGGGGGAAGATTATCCCCCTCTCTTCTGCCGCCCATGGTGTCCAGTATATTGAAGACCTTATTGGAACCTCTACAACTTTAATTCACCCATACAGGTCTATACTAGCAGACCTAGAGTACTAAGAAAAATAGTTGATTCTTCATGCATACCTGCCAGCTTTACCAATACAGGCAGTAGGCTACCACGTTTTAACTTTCTTATCGCTCCACCATACTATTCCTAAAGCTTATTTCCATTTTTTTTTAAAGTACAACATTATTGAAAAACTTGTGATAGAAACTACTTAAAATATATACCCTGAAAAAAACCTCCCAAATATTAGTGAGAGCCCTCTGATTTCCAGGTTTAATTAGTAGTGGTCTTTTTTTGCTTATCAACTTTGAAACCTAAAGGGGCTTTAACAATTGTTGCATGACCAAAAAAAAACACAACACAAACATTTTTTAACAACCCGCAAGCAGATCGTGGAAATTTCCACATAAAAATGTTAACAGCATACAGGTGTATAACAAGAATGAAGCATTCAAAAATTTTGCGATGGGCGCACAGCAGTACAAGACCCATATGACCCATCGTTGAACAATGAATGGCTATTGCATAGTTACAAAAAAGGTACAAATTTGAACGTGGGGAGCATCTTACAACCCAAAATATTCGTGCACCACTTGTGCATCTACTGGGAATGGTGTATGGCAATCATACTAACACCCGCACAATTTAGAGGCCATGAAATTACACGTAATGATCGCACCTGGATTCCATGCATGTACAAAATCCAGCTGCAACTCTCCCGATTTACAGAATTTTACAGAATTTGTACGATTAGCCATACAAAACTGCAACAGGTCGTTCAGAAGCTCAAAATTGACAATTGCAAACACCGTAAACAGGTCAAGAGCCAATTTTGAAAGTGCCTTGTGTAGTCGCTGATGGACGTACCGTTTTCAGCATAATCTGGTAGAGGTTTAAAAATGTTTTCATTGTGTGATTGATTTCTAGCTGTTTTGGTCATTCCAAAGTCGTAAAAACCCCTTTAGGTTTCAAAGTTAACAAGCAAAAAAAGGTCACTACCAATTCAGAAACACCTTCAAGAGGACAGATTCCTTGTATCATGTCATGCCCAGCTATTGTTGAGTACTTTCTGCTCACCAAGCGAGATTTAATTGTTGGACTAGCCTAGCCTACTGATTTAGTTGTATAGTGTATAATAATAAGTGTATAATTGTTTAATTACACTATCAAGATACAACTAAATAGTGTAATTATTTAATAATTTTTACCAAATGTAGTAATATTATTAATCATTTACTTTCTTAGTCATCTCAGACACCCACAAAACTGTGATAAAGGGTAAAATATTGCACAATTCTTTCTTTATTTGTCACTGGGACGTATTTACAATATCAGGAAAAGAAGAATACATGGGAGTTCCCACTCTTAGCTCCATATACAATTGTGATCTCATCTTAGTAAATCAAATGTAATTATGCGATGGTTCGCTTATTTTTAAATTTTTTTTTAATTTGCAATATATTTATACAGGAAATGTTATATTCAATAAAGTTTTTAAACAAAACTAAATTGTATTTTCAATATGGTCGTGTAATACTGGTATATACAACCTAAAATAAAAAAAAACAAAAAGAAATAAATGGAGTGAGTTTTAAATTGGTAAACATGCTAGATTGAGTTAGATTTTTTGGCTCCATATACAATTGTGATCTCATCTTAGTAAATCAAATGTAATTATGCGATGGTTCGCTTATTTTTAAATTTTTTTTTAATTTGCAATATATTTATACAGGAAATGTTATATTCAATAAAGTTTTTAAACAAAACTAAATTGTATTTTCAATATGGTCGTGTAATACTGCTATATACAACCTAAAATAAAAAAAAAAACCAAAAGAAATAAATGGAGTGAGTTTTAAATTGGTAAACATGCTAGATTGAGTTAGATTTTTTGGTACACTGTACATTTCAGTTATTACCATTCTTTTCTAAGTCTAATGAAGGGAGTTGTAAATTGCTAAATGTAGTAGATTGAGGCAGATTATTATTTCAATTGTTTATTTCAATTATTACCAACGTTTTCAAATGCTAATTGAGTGAGTTTTAAAATGCTAAAAATTGCTAGATTGAGCCAGCCAAATTATTTGCTTCATTGTACGTTTAAGGTAATACCAACCTTTTCAAAGTCTAATGGACCGAGTTTTAAATTGCTAAACGTGCTAGGTTCTGGCAGATTTTTCAACACCGTGTCTAATTTTTCATCTTCAACAGAGGCTGATGCCGATGCCTGTGCTTCAGCATCAGTTACATCAATCTTAACACCTGGAAACAAATCAATAAGTTGATTACAAACTTAAAATATCTCAAAATTGCATTTGTTAAACCAGACTGGAAATAATATCACCAGCCTAATTAAAGAAAGAATATGGAATGTTGCAAAACAAAATTGTAATTGGCATGATGTCAGATCAGAGATGCAGTAACATCACCAGTCTTAAAACAGTCACCTGTTAAAAATACTTCATCTACACATTATACGAAGGTATACAGGGGCGGTCGCAGAATAATTTTAAGGGTGTTGCCCAGAAAATCCTATAATAAGCCATTTCACGGTTCCAACTGCGCATATGCAGATTAAGGTCAACTGATAAAACTACACGCGGTTCTTATTGAAACGAATATACTTGCCGCGCATAGTTATATTAGTTGACCTTAATCTGCACATGCACAGTTGAAACCGTGAAATGACTTATTGGGGCGACCTATGTCCCTCGATGGGGTTAGTGACGAATATGCGCACACAAATTTTTCTCTACCAGCACCAGAAATGCCAATATTGATATACGATGATATGGAATTTACATTTAGTAGAACCATGCTGTACTACTTTCGGATTTTGTATATTATGACAAGAAATTAAGGGTGTTGCCTGGGCAACTAGGTCAACACCCCTGCGTCCGCCACTGGTATATTTTAAAATAATATTACGACAGAAATATTTCATCTGAGAATTAAGAGAAAGAAAAACAAAAACAACACTATGTCATCTTGTTGTTGTTTTCACAACTGCTGTTCAATTCAAATTATTTTATTTGCTAATAAAACATAGCAAGTCTACAAATAATCTCATCGCACATGCAATCTGTTTAGAAAATGTTTTATGGCAAATAAAAAGACAAAAAACAACAGATTCGCACATATTTCACTGTACATGGCCGAAATTTGCCCCGTATTTTCCAATTCAAAAAAAAAAATAATTCATTTGTAAAATTAAAGAAAAAAAACCAAGAAATACACGATTATTCGACCATAAAAAATTTGTCCCATATTCTCAAATACTTTTTGACAATAAATTAAGGAACATGTAATGTAAATTATCAGGGTATTAGCTCTAAGTTAATACTGTACAGACTTTGCCATATTTTCACCATCGATGTTTACACCCCAGTTAACTTTCATCATCCGGTTAAAAAAATCATTTACGAATTAAAAGAAAAGCCATGTTCACCGTGACAATGTATCCCTTATTCCCAAATTATAAAAGTTTGGCAATGATTTTAATAAAGATTTAAAACAATATTGACCAGAATATTATGTTACCAAACAATTATGACATATACTACAAAGTAGGTGGTCAATCAATTAGGTCAGATATGACAATAGACCTCACTAGATATACCAGAATGTTTTTTTTCATTCATACAGTACTGCAACCATGATGAACCAACCAGTCAGAGAGGTGGTGTTTCATAACATCACTTACTTGTTTAATGCTTACTTTAAAGTGTGGTTTAGCAATAGGATACAGACAAGTATTTCGAAATTCATGTTTGCTTGTTTACAAATCTTTGTGATAACAGAAAAACATATGAGCACTTATGCAAAGACAATTGCAAATGATCTTATTGTTAATAGGAACAAAAACTATAATCACTTGTGGTAAGCAATACATCGCTTTGAAAAGGGTATAATCCTCTGTAATGTAAATGTGTGTCATGTAATACATTGGATAAAAAAAAAACATACAATTGTTTGAAATGTGTTTTACTTTTGACAAACAATGAGAAAAATGGCATATTTTTACCTGACTTTGGTACAAATGGTGGTATATTCATATCTTTAATGATATTCTGTATGTAACATCTATCTCTGGTTCCTTTAATTCCATAAACCTCTGCTTTCAGGTTAGCTGCAGCACACACATAATCCATATGCATCTCCTATAAGATGAATATAAAACATAAATCCTCTTCTGAGTACCCATTGTACAGCTGGGTAGACTGAAGCAATGTACGTACGTGTGCCACCCAAGCACACAAGCAAATGGCAAATATAAATATTTAACTTCTGACCTCTTAATTGGGATTCTGAACTGCTACTGCTGCGCGAACTGCTCCAAAACATAAGACCAATACGATGATAGTGATGATAAAACACTTACCTTTAAGCAAATAACCCCTTTATACTAAGAATAAATTAAATTACAATCAAATCACATCTGTAACCATAGACTTATTATTTTCAGCTAAATAGTGAACTTAACCCTGTAGAATTGCAATCACGTAGGCTCCTACTATTGATGGTCATCAGCCTTCATCACAAACATTTAAATAATAACGGTTTTGTAATTATTGCACTTTTAACATTCTTTGTCATAAAAATTATTTATGTACTGTATATTACATATATTTTTCGCTGTCAATTGTCTTTATATTTGGAATAAATTTCCATTTATTGATAAATCAGAAACTATATTTCAAGATTGGGAGAGCAATTTGCCGTAGGAACAGCATTAAACCGTAGCTCAATTTGGTTGGTTGGACTGTGGACATGTCCTTCAATAGTAGGCACTTCCATGGAATTGCAATCTGGCGCTATGTATTCTATGGAAGTTCACCTATCTAGCCATTAAAATAATACATCTATGTATGTAACACATTAAGCGTAAGTATGACAACTTCGTATGACACGAATCCAGTCAAAACACATTCACTTACATTATTTGCGTCAAAATTAAGTGGATGAGGGCATCTCTTAGGGCCAGACCAGAATGGGGCACCAGAAGTTGTTACCTGTAAGAAACAATGTAAACATCACTGCAGATCATGTCTTAGTTTTCAACATCATCTTGACTCATTAAAAGATGTATTTTGAGTCTACCAAATTTTAATGCAATAATCCAGTCTCCCGAATATCATAAAATCACCAATTTATGGTTTCATAACAAGAAAGTTTCTATAACCGATATTGTACTATCTTAGTTTCCTTGGAACTTTAGTGCAGTACTACATTAATACATATTGACATCTTTCGCGTATGTTTTTCTTGGTTTTTACGATATATTTTCTAAAGCCAGAGGTAGAAACGAAAAAACAAATTTTATGTTAGATTGAAATTTAAAATCATAAACAGCACTCATAAGGTAATTGGCAATTTTTTTTTTTTTTTGTAAGCAGCAATAATTATTTTTAGAGTAATTAGCTGTTATCAGTTATGAAAAGGGCGCTTCAAATTTATTAAAACTGTACACAAGGGGGTTTGATCCCCTTGACCACCAGAGGTACTGGCACTTAAATATTTTAAAGGGGTTCAGATCCCCTGCTTTTGTTACCACAATACAATTACCAGCATTTTGGAACTAAAAATATATAATTTGACATTTATAACGTGCCTCTTAAATTGACTACTGTAACTTGCCACCGGCGCTGTGGACATGATGTTCAGACATTCAACGACATTCTTCTCCCCTAAGGGTCACGTCATGTCCTGCTGCCCGAAACAGGCGCTACATTCTGCTGTCCATGGCAGGGAATGTGTGGAAGTGTACACCAGGGTAACATCCTACTCATCTCGAAAGATGCACACAAGCCACTGTACACACTGGACCTACAGATAGTCCTTATCTTAGAAGACCAGACGAAAACTCTTGCACTTTATCATGATGGAAGTTATTTATTGTATTTTGTGTTTATTATGAGTAAAAGGTGAAGAAATCAAATCAAATTACTAGTGTTTCAAGTATAAAATCACAAATCATATGATTTCTAGTTCATTTATCCATCTCATACACTATTTTACATTACAATGGAAGTTAATACTGGTGCAAAATAATTTGTAAAATTGGTGTACACAAAATACAGTTGTATAGTGTTACCTGATCAGATGGGAAGTTGTATAGAAGTTGGGCAATTTGGTTGTGGTACTGCATCTGCCAATACTTCCTGGCCCATTTAACACAATCACTGAAGTCACTTGGACGTTCATCTACTAAAGCTTTCTTTACGCTATCTAATGTATCTAACTAAAAACACAAGAATAAAATAGAAAGTTTTAGGTTTGTTGCAATTAATGTACAATAATGAAAATGAAAATGTTGTATGCAATCAATAAAGGTTTAGGATGGTCATAAACTCATCTTTTTTATGCTACCTAAATTAGAGGATGATAAAATATTTTAGTTCAAAATTTAGAAAAAAATTTAGAAAATTGCCGAAATATTTTGAAGAAGAAAAAAAATACCATAACTACTTTTACACAAAAATAAAATGTATTTTTAAAAATTCTTAAAATAAAAAACTTTTAATATCATCAATCACTACAGTACTGCGTGTACTGCAATTATTTCATCTTGTAGTTTATTCCCCCAACCATTTCACAAGTGACAACAAAATGGATTAATCTTGCAGTCTGCATATTTTTACACTTCGGATTATCAGGCTTATAAAATTTCAGTTATTGTGGTAAACAACTTTTTTAAAATTCAATACACCAGAGGTCCCAAGTTGTAAAAAATATGTGTAAAATACAGCTGCTTAAAAACGTGCCATTACTCTTCATAAAAAAAAAACATTGTTAAACTTAAAACATTTCCTTATGGTCAACCAATATTTTGAACCAAAACATAGGCCAAAAATATCATCTAATTGTGAAAATTTGTCAGAACCTGGAGTATCTCCTGGGGAAAATTCTGGGAAAAAATTTGATAATTCCGGGAGTCCAGGAGATAATCCAAAATTTCTGGAGACTTGGGAGCTCTGATACACCGCCATGAAATAACTCTAAAAAAAATAGCCTTGGGGAGACTAATGAACTACTAAGAACAAAACTTACAATACAGAGTTGTATTTTAAGCCTATAAACATAAATTTATCATCATTGTTAAATTTTATAAATGATTTCATTATGATAGAAGAAATTGGTGAATTGGCTATTAATCAATCTGTTATAACAAAACCAATATCATCTTCCCTATCTAGGTTTTTTCATGAATCAAAGAGTGATTTATTAAAAATGAATGAAAAAAATATTATAAAAATAATATTTACAGGTTGCATTCCGGGTTGCTTTAATGTCCTCTCTATAAACTTGGGATCTCTAAAAGAAAAAAAAAAATGTTAGGCTAAACAAACAAAAAAAAAATACCAGGTCTCAGACTAATTTCCAGAATTGATGCAGTGTTGTAGAATTGTTTTGGTTTTTTTTTTTAAAGAAATGGTACAGAAATCAGTGATATTTAAAATATAGTTCAAATTGCCTAGTTGAAGCCTTAAACTGTAGGTGGCGCTGTTGTGTATACAAAACAAAAACATTGATGCGCTAGGTCTAGATCGACACACGCACCAACATTTATTTTATTTTTTTTTGGCCTTACTTTTATTTTTAGTTGAGCATTTTATTGTTTTTTCTGTGCAATTATCATCTAAAGTAAACTATGCAATCTTCATAATGGTCTCCTGAAATTTTTTGAACATGCTAATTTTTGTCATACAAATATTAATAATTTTACGGATTTGTTTTTAAGCACACAGCCAAAACTACACTTTATTTGTAGTATGGCAGCATACAGGTTTAAAATAAAATCATTAACAATCACAATAAATAACAAAATACACTAAATTAGTAACCGAAACGTAGCAAAAGTAAGTCTACTTTTTATGGATTAACTTAAAAGAAAATTCCAAAATAAAGCAGAGGCAAACTTAAACTCTGTAGTACGGCAGCATATAGGTTTAAAATAACAATAAATAACAATAAATAACAAAATACAATCAATTATAATTATTTTATAATTTTTGCTGTCACAAAGTTACTTACGTTATATACATCAGTGCATTATCATATGGATTTTTAAATAGACCCTCAAACTCATCCCGTGCCCATTGTAGCGTGTGCTCAATGGCATTTGGGAAGTTCTTTAGTGTACATATCGGGATAGATTTTTCTGGTGGATCTTGCGATGATGCATACGACTCTGTCAATGAGGGCAGTACAACCTGGACATTGCCTTTTGTTCCAAGCGTTCCTGATTCGAGAAGTGACTTTCGGTAGAATACACATCTTCTGTCCATATACATTCCTATAAAATTAAAAAATTAAACCAATTTATATTCTCATGAATTAAAAGGTAGTGCTATGCATTTTATCTTCCACAATGCAGAATTGCATACAAGTTCTTAAGAAGATTGCATTGATTACTAAATTAATGAGTTTATCTTGAGTATTGTTCTAAACAAAACTGTGCCCAGCAAAGCCTAATATTTTATAGTAAATTAACCTGTGATATTAGTCTAGTATTTAAAATTTATACTAGCCCATCACAGATATATCCATGTTTTTTGATCAGTGTGTCTGTTGTTAACAATACATATTTTCTATTTACTCTGTAAAACCATAACCTCTTCACTATGTAAATTAATATCAGGCTTTATAAATTTTCAGTTATTCCAGGTCAAAAAATTAACAAAACCCTTTTACACTGAAATCAAATTATTTTTGTTGCTATAATTTTTGTTATTTGTTAGTTGACAACATCACACATCCCTTAAGACTAAGTTTAAGTAATTTCCTGTCAGCCATGGAGAACATCAGTACAATTTTTCTCATGGTAAAATTGTAGTGGTTGGTGGTTGTTGTTGTTGCGGTGGCGGTTGCTGGAGGTGGTTGCTGGTTGTTATTGTTATTACTATTAAGATTTTATATGGTGCTCTCCAAAGATCAGAGAACCTCACAATACTAATACAATTATACTTGTCTAATTAAATAAAAAGTTTTTTGGCAATGATTAAAAAGGTGTACTAGAATACTGTACTAAATGAATTTTCTTTGCATAAAATGCTCCTATTTTGCAAAAGTTTTAAATTTATGTTTTTGCCAAATATTAATGACTTACTAGCATCAACGTTATCCAGCGCATTTGCAACACCATCTAGATTCTCAAAGAAATCATCATTATAAACATGTTCAGTCTCAGGGCCGACTCGGTTCTGGTGAGCAATAATATTAAAGGAGGGATTCATTTTCTTAGCAGCACTGGCTGCACAATCCGACTTGGGTTTCTGAGGAGAAAAGAAAATTTTATTGTTACAGCCATCTTTAAATCAATTTGATTTCAACAGTGGGCTCACCAGTTGTAGGTGCTCTGCTGTTCGCTAAACTATAGAGGTTGTAGAGTGGTATTTAGTTCAGTTGGTAAAACTGGTTAAATTCAGATGAAATACATGTTAATAGCGCACAGTCTTTTCTATTGGTCATGTTTGCAACTTGGCTCATGTGCACGATAAACAATACAGTGCATTTTTCGAGTAGTGAGGATTAATCATCCCCAGATATTTACTGCCCACTAACCATAAGAAGTTTCCCATCAGAAATCTTTATACTAAATAGGTTATACTCTCATTGAAATATCCAACATCCACAACAATATCCATACAGCTGTTTTCGTTCCAATCACTACATTCAAACTTGGCTTCTGCTTTTCCGGACTAAACAAATGCTACTCCCTAAGCCACATAATGTGACGAAGTTTATAAAGCTTTTCACAATATAAGTGTTATACCCTAAGCTTCATAATGCATCTTAGTTTAGAAAGCATGACATAGTTCTCACAATATAAGTGTTATACCCCAAGCTTCATAATACATCTTAGTTTAGAAAGCATGACATAGTTCATTCGAACCAATTTTGAAGGTCATAACATGAGTGGTTTATAAATAGGCTTAAAACTTCAAAAACGCATGTTCTGGTCACCAACAATGCATCACCTATCAGTTTTCATGTATAGAGCATACTCTGCACCTGTATGACATGTATCAAAAACCATCTGGAGTCACAAGTTTTGCTGCATCAAGATGGATTACTCCAGACAAGGAATTGGTCACAAAATGTTTGAATAGGGACAAATATAAAGAATTTTAACTTTATTCTGATTTTGGTCACATTAACAGAAATCTTAACCCTTTGACCCCCAAGTTAAATTTTTCCAAAAACAGTGTGTCAGAAAAAGCATAATTTTCATAATTTATAACAAAAT
>JAOTQE010011413.1:0-11018 GCA_025631205.1 Nesometra sesokonis | reverse complement strand
GTGCGTGACAAGACCAACAGACAGACAGACAGACATTTTTGAAAAGCTGTTTATAGAGACGCTTTCCGCGTCTAAAAAAGATGAGTTGAAACTTTTACTAAGACACAATAGTTAAAACCATAATAGGAATTTAAGCTACTGAAAATGAGGCTAATGTAGGTGTGTATGATACTTTTGGGGCTCCTGCATTATAACAAAGATACTACAGAGAGTGCTATTTATATTTTTTTATTATAAAAATACCCTACATTGCGTTTATTCAATATAACCATCTATGATTTGTTTCAACTTATTTACAATCGACTAAACAGAAATAAGAACAAAAATGTAAGATATACAAACTACGCTGTAAAAAAATGCCCGTAAAATTGACGAAAAATCCGGTAAATTTGCCCGTAAAATTTACGAGATTTTTTTGGCATTCTGTCTGCTAGGACTGTTTCCGTAGAGTAAAGGAAATGAAATCTGTAATTTTCCTATTTTTAAGCATTGTGTAATATGAGTAGTAGACCCACTTTTTGATTTAAGACCTACTTTAGAAAGTGTTGTCCTTCATTATTTCATTGTCCAATGTTGTGAAAGTTTGTCAGTTATGTTAAAGCTAATTGTTCTATAGCTTTATCCATATAAATGCCATTTAATGATGTTGCAATCACACGACTAGCAGGAGCGGACTTAAGGGGGACCCTTTTTGGAAAGTAAAATATATCAATATTATTTCTATTGTCTATAAAACTAAAATATTCAGTTAGAATCGATCCTTTAACACGCCCCGAGGCCATTTCAGGATATCTAAAGTCTAAACTTTCCCGAGGGAGGATGCCCCCGGACCCCCTAGAACCTTGACTTTCTATCGGCCCCCTTCCGGCTTCCCCTTTTCCAAAAGTCTGCACCCGCCCCTGACTAGTAGTTAGTTGACCTGCTGTTTTCAAAATTGTATTAGTTTAGTTTGATTTTTGGTGTTGACGAAGAACAACATGGCAAGAAACAGGGTAGGTGTTGTTGGCAAAAACAACTATGGGGTACAGTTAGGTCTTGACAATGTAATTTTACCATGCTGGATCATTATTAGGACTGATAGCAGAGCGCAATTGTCGAAATGTTACATAATACTTATCTATATGATGTTTTGTTTGTAGGAGCACCGGTATAGGAATATCATCATGTTCCGCTCGAGTTGGAAGTATTTTTTCACCGATGTTTTTGGAATTAAGATATTTATGGTCACCGTTACCTTACGTGATATTTGGTAGTTTATCAATAATGGCTGGTTTATCGGTTTTACTCCTTCCTGAAACCAACAAGCAACTACTTCCAGAAACTATGGAAGAAGGAGAAAATTTTGGGTATGATCATTGCTTTGTTAAATTTCTAGTCCTACTTGTGAACTGCCGGGTATATCAGTTTACCTTAAAACTTTGTGAGAGTACTGTGTGAGATCCAATATGACTGAACAATATTACTCACAATTTAGAAACTTTAACCTTATTGAGGTGCCTATACTCTACACAGTTTACCAAACTATTGTTCTAAGTTATTTTACATTGACTATCCGTTTAATTAATTTTAATAAAATACTAAAGGCCTAATGCGTTTTGTTTACAGCGACTTGAAATTACGGTTTATTTTTAGGTGTACTTTTCTCACCTATTTACATACGTGTGTCAAAAAACAACGATCAAAAACAAGATATTCTACCATAATTATGTAATAGAATACTGTAATTATTTAAATAAAAAGCTTAAGCCTATAAAATATCTTTATGTTGCCATAGTCTAACCGACCCATACATCCCGAAAATCGGAGTCCGCCTGTTCTTAAACTTCATCAATTGTTATCCTGATATCTGGATAAAATAAAAGACTAAGGTTATCCCAAACATTTAAAAATGGAGGCCTAAAAACAACAAAGGTATACACATATAAACAACGAAAGTTACTAGGAAATTGGACTATAGGAGCTTAAAAAAAAAATTTCAGACAAAAAAATTAAAAGGGTCGATTAGAGGGCAACAAATCGTTTTAGGCCATATTTCCAACGTTAAAGGTGTTTTTTTTTAATTTCAAACGCCACCTAACGAAAAAGTCAATTCTGCGCATGCTCAAAAACCTACGAGCGTGCGAAGAATGCCAAGTAGTCTCCATGGCACCATGAATTAAAAACTCACAAATGTATAAATTTTACTTACCGGCTACAAACTTTAAATATTTTATTAGGAAGAAATTGGGTGAACAGAATTGTCGGAAAAAGAAGAATCAAGGTGAAATTACTGTTGAGCTGTAGGGCCGCCATTGAGACAGCTAGAAAAAAAATAATGGTACCAAGAAGAGTCACCATTGAGGCAGCAGATAGCCAGTTCATCTGTTGAAATACAACCGATGCTACAACATTTTAAGCGTATCAACGTCTAATTTTTAATTAACATGTGTCATATCGTATGTATGAGCATGCAGGTAGTATAAGCTTCTTTGTCTAAGATTATAAATGATACATTATCCTATGTAGCAGTTTAAATAATATGTGAAATCAATTTCAAATACAGATTGTGATTTTTATTTGTATGGTGCATATTATCTGAGAGACAGACAAGTCTGATAACTTTTCACCCGGTTCTCGTGGTGTATCCTACTGTATCAATAAACGGTGGAAGTATCATTAAATGTATGTTGGATACAACTTGTCACGCGTCACACATATTTAGACAGTTGTATAAATTATGGTGTATTGTGCTTTAAATCAGAACACATGCTACTATAGGCTACGTGTCACGAATTGTATCCAGTGCACTAAGACCAGTATATTGTGTTGTAGTACCGTGACCCCTGAATTGATAGAGTGCGAGAATCGGCTAGAATTTTAGCCGAACATACGCCTACTTAGGAATAACGACAACGACAACGAAAACAACAAAAACGACAATGACGACGACAACAACAATATCAATATGATTTACATAGTGTTAATTAAATAAAGGTTAAAATCAAATGCGCTTACACGACGATAATTATTATTTTATATATTATTTAAAATAGATAAGTTCGTTGAATGTAAGAGGAAAGGTGGTAAAAATTCCAAATATTAGTCACAGTAAAAATGTAAGATCTGTTTCCAATGAATTTGTTGTAATGGCAGAAAGAAAAATTTGACTGGACGAACAAAGAATACGACATGGTGTGTATTTGAGAAAACGTTTATGTGGTATAATAGTGTTTCACAAATTTACGAAATACGACAACGAAAACGAATATGTCACACTTTCAATTTCAAAGTTGCTAAATGTACTGTATTAAAAAATATTAAATTTTCTTCCTACGAATTGTAGATGATCGTTGTAAAATACCGACCAACTGTGACATATTCAAGGTGTTCAATTCAAATGTTACAAGAAATTATGACGTATCCATTTTCGTTTTCGTATTTCGTGAAGTTACGTAACTTCCCTAATAACTGTTGTTTGAATAGAGAACATTGGAAGTTAGGTTTGTTTTTGTACTTGATTCGATTCTCAGTATTAGCCAGTATGTATCGTGTGAGTGTTGTCTATGATTCCCGCCGTAGTTTTGTTGTTGTTGATGGTTTGAATTTTGCTTCAGTGGAGATATACCTACCGACTCCCACGCATGCGTATCTACGGCATTGAGACCTATTGTGGACGTCTCCCGTATAGATAATTTTTCTAACTCAAAGCAGAATTCTTACGCATATACAGTGATTAAAATAGTTATTCTTACGCAAGTGACAAAATACGGTAAAACCGGCCCCAAAGAAGTCACAATTTGGACAAAAACGGCAACAAATTGGGCAAATTACCCCTTTCGTTGGCATGCAAGATCGAAATCTGGGAAAATGTAGCGCATATTATTTTGAGATGAAAATACTTACAAATCTCTATGAAAAATAATTGAGAAAGACCGTTCCAAACCGAACGAAACATGTAAGATCAAAGGCCATAAGGCACAACTGCAGCCATTTAGTACAAATTATTACATTACAGCTAGAAATATTAAGTTATGTTATGTTATTGAGTTTATACGAACAATTGTTATGACATTACAGGGCATGTTTGGTAAAAGTGAAAATATGAATATGTACCTTCTGAACAATTTAAGATCAAAACAAGCCTCGTGAGATGTATAAGACGACCAAAAAATCCCCCCCCCCCCAATGTGAAGAAAAACATATTGGAACAAACTAGAAACAGGTCTAATAGTTTGCTAGTCTACCTAATTGGATACGAGTTGATAGAACAACTTGGATACGGGCCGAAAGTAGTAAGAGATTTTGGGACTTTGCAAATGTCTTGTCAAAATGTTTGCCAATGTTTTATATCTCATAAATGAAGATGACTTAATAATGTCAATTTTGATGAATGCCTTCTCGTTACTGGCAATTTTAAAAATAATAAATAAAAGTGTTGGTAGTAGTTAAATTTAATTCTCTGCATTCATACCCACATAATATACATTAACCATTACAACGACCTATCACTCTGCCATAGCATTTATATCTTTTCAAATCATTGAGTAGTTATTATTTTTCATCGAATGATCCAGCATGAAGTTTGAAGCAATAATTGACCATATTGGCCATTTTGGAAAATATCAGAAACAAACCCTTTTCTTTGTTCTTTTTACTGTAATTACTTGTCCTTCCCATCAACTTGGTCAAGTGTTTTTCGCCGCTAATACTAATTATTGGTGCACAACATCGGATTTCAGAGATGTAAATTGTCCATCATCGTGGAACTTCACAAACATCGAATGTGAGAAATCTAAACAGTCATTTTTGGCGCCAACAGAAGGAGAAAGTTGTATTCGTTTTGCCAATGCAACAGTTCAGGCGTTCCTTAATAAAGAACAGCCATCAGAGGACTGGCCGACTGTTAGATGTGATGACTGGGTATACGACACATCACAATACAAGTCTACCATTATTCAAGAGGTATGAAATAATCTGCCATTTATCATCGTTATTATAAGCATTATTATTCTTATTACTATTATGGTATGAAATATGTATTTATGGATATTTAATGTACCCACAACTATTCATCAGACGCAAGCTCAGTGGAATGTCGGTTCTCCAATCCACTGTCTTTGGTAAATGCCTTAGTCCTATACTTAACATTCCTATACTGCTTAGTGGGGTTCCTACAAGGCAAAATGCACGATCCACCCCGCATCAAATCCTGCTCTCCTCTAGAGACAAAAAACACCCCACTAGATTCCTCTCCAAGTCTCACTTCATGACTTCTCCTTTCCAAACTCCTCTAATTCTTTTGTTAATATAAATTCAACAGATTTTGGAAAAAACCTTCTCAATCTACAGTAATTAATCTTTATACAATTTGACAAAAAGTAAAAATTTGCATTACAATTAGTCTGAAACACCTGGTTTAATTGTGCTATCTTAATTTAACTTTAAATTAAACATGTTATTTGTAGTTATTGATTTACGAAAACGGTTGCTAGGAAATATGAATCTTGGTAACTTGTCATTGGAATGTAGCGACCGCCCAGTGCTTAATAAGGTTGTAAATGAAATTTGTTACGGCACAAATTGTCGCCGATTGAAACTTGATCCCGACCGGATTCAACCAATTACAGACCTGTTTCACTAACAAGAGTTTTGTAGTTTACTGGAGCACATCATAGATATCGAACATCATCATATATTATCTTAAACAATCCAAAGTAATCGTAACGATTACACCCTCGCCTATGTTTTGAAGGGGTTATGTTTTTTCCCTGTTTGTGTGTTTGTTAGTTTGTGTGTACATTTGCTTGTGAACAGCCTAAACCTATTTCATTCATTCATTCATTCATTCTTTCTGAAATTTTGAAGTAAATCAACACACTATTGTTTGAGTTACAGATGCAGCCAGAAAAATAGACATCAGATAAAAGACAGACAGACAGACAGAGAGAAATACATACAGAGCTCATTGCAATATCTTATTACCACTTTCACTGTGATAACTTCCCAATACCAGGGACACGGTATAAACATCTCTTCTCAGGGTCAAGAAAGATTATGCTTTGGAATTTTTAATGACAGCAGCTAATAGTACCAGAGTGCATCAGTAACTGTCAGGCCTATTTAGTCTCTAGTTTTTGTCACTAAAAAGAGAGGGCAGTAGATAAAAAATCAATAGATTAGAATCCAGAATTAACGCGGATCAGCACTAAACTTCGAGAGGACCTAGTTCTGACATTATTTAAAAATTTAAAGTAAATCGGCCCAATACTTTTCAATATATTAAATCTATATACTGGTTATTTGAACGCATATTTTACACCATGTCATGTTTAAAGTCAATGTTCAAAGCTTTTATATTCCAATTTTAGCTTATTTTAAGAGTATGTAAAATTGAGAGTTCATAAAATGGAGGTATGTAAAATCGAGGTTCCATATGTAGTTATGGCGATCTTGCATCAAACTATGATAGGCAGATTACGACATAGCTGTTCTATTCCGAAACAAATCCTTATACCTAGTGGTAGTACCACACACAAAGGTAAATACAAAAACTCAACTATTATGGAGTCGCAGGAAATTTTCTAAACTAGATAATTTTGTCTGTTTAGACTCAAAAAGTAGTGATAAATAGTAAATCATTGGATTGGCAAAGGGTAGCAAGCGACGTACCACAAGGTATTGTATTAAGACCACACTTTTTAAATCAAGGATATCAACAAGAAAGTAAGTGGACAACGCGTCTTTTTGCTGACGATTACAGAAAGATTCAGTCAAAAGCGGATGAACAGTTAATCTAAAAAGATCTCGATATTATCGTACGCTGTGGGCAAATTCCTAACTGTTACAACGACTATCACACTCACCAGTACCACCATATTTAATATTCAGGGCGGATCCAGTAGAACTGGATTGAGGAGCCCGATGCAAAACTTCGTATATGCACAATTTCTGATGTGCCTGAAATACTTAAATTCAATGTACACCTGTGTTCAATGGGGCGTAAGGTCTGCATATATAAAACATTATATAAAACATTACCTGCACAGTGAAACCACAATAAGTTGTGTAATTCAAATTTTATTTTAATTAAAAAGATACAGTTCATACATTCAACTTTCATACGACCTTAACAATTTTCAGATATGATAAAAAATGTTTACAAAATTTAATTTATAATGACCTTACTTAGTTAATGTATACTGATAAACAATTTTCAAATGCAGTGTACTCAAAACTTACATTTTAAATTTTCGAATCGAACTTCTATTGTCCATAACTTCGCAAGGAAACATCGTAAGCTGATTTTTTTTTGTATGTTAAAGATGTATTGTCACTTGAAAATGACCAAAAAATCAATGAAATTAATTTTGAAATTAACTTGCTCATATCAAAGTAACATCAAAAGTAATAACTTGAGCCTAGAAAGTAGTGTATTTAAAAATTGTTTAATAAGATTTATACACCGAAAAACGATAAAAAGTTAAGAGGCTTCCAGCCTTTTTGAGGTTTTTGGCTGATTTTTAGCATTATAACATTACAATATTGGGGTAAATAATTTTAAAATACCCTAATTTCTAGTTTCATGGTCATAACATATTCTTTGAAACTAGTAAGTTATTTTCAAAATCCATTTTTTGTCATTTTTCAAGTGACAATACATCTTTAAAGATAACAATGTGTAGTTTTATAATCCATAAAAAAACTAAATTTTCAAATTTCCGACTTGTGTCTCATTTGGCTTGACTCTGCCACATATCCGTAACTACTGGTCGGATTGAATCGAAACTTGTTGCAAATCATACAAGTTAACATATGATTGAATGAAAAGTTTGGAAATGCAATTTCTGACCTTCGACATTACGTAAACTTTAAACTATTATCAGAATCCCTCTTGGACTGGTGCCTATTATTACAAATTAAAGAAATACTGTATACCTATTTTTTACAGTGGGACCTAGTATGTAGCAGCAAAACGAAGCCAGCTATCTCTATGTCAATTTTCTTTACTGGAGTATTGGTTGGATCCTTTTTTGCCGGTTTAATGGCAGACAGGTAATCTATTATTGTGTTTAGGGCACGGTTATTAGGGCTAAAGAATCATTTTCAGTGTCTAGATATATTATAGTTATGATATTAGGCTACTAATTTCACCTCACTATGTCAATTGAGTTTGTAATGTACAATTTGTATTGTTTTTTTATATTTCGATCAAACCCGCGTTATTGCGAAGTCAGGTAATTAATTTTAATGTTTTAACCATTTTGCGGTATTTATATCCTATAAAAAAACCTAACCGATAGCAAATGTGGCGTGTCATGTTTTTTTTTATTGATATTTTCATTATACTGTACCAGGGAGTGATTGTACGGAACTCAATAAGCGCATTAATTGAATGTTCATTTAATACAAGTTAAGTTACTTGTAAGATCCATTTCACGAACTGCAACCCACTTTCGACTTTTATAATTTCCGTTTCTATTGACGGTATAAAAAATAGAAATTGTATTTAAAAAATCAAAATTAAACAATTTATTTAAATAACAAGCCTATACTTAACTTGTTAATTCTAAACAATCAATTGTATTATCTTTCCCAAACAAGGATCTTAGGTGCAAAATGTAAAGAGGAATAGTGATTATTTATTTTTATCAAAATACGAAATTGCCAAAAAATGCAACGAGATTTGAGCCTCCGGTGAATGATCAATCTTACCGGGTCCGAAGTGGAGGTTTTTGAAAATGTCGACCGATAAGAGGGATTTTAACAAAATGAGCACACAAACTAATACTTTTGTTTTAGCTCTGACCAGACGGAACTATCCGTCTGATTAATTACTTAATCTCCCGCGTCACTGTAGTGCTAGTGGTATGTTTGTAGAGTTTGGCATTCCGTCATTTTATGGATTGATGAGGAAGACAATTTTTAGTTTTCGTAATCGCATGCTTACCAACAGTAATATTCTTGTTTTGAAAATTTGCAACGAAGTCCTTATTAAGTCGAAACAGTGTGTTAGATTGAATTCACTGTTGTATGTTGGTAGTAGTTGAATCCTCTTTTTTGTAATACAGTAGGCCTAATTAATAATTTTGTAGTATTTTTTGTTTAATTGTTTATATGGACTATGTCTGAAGTAAAAGTGAATTGAATTGAATTATTGTGTTGGTGATGGTCAGAAAAGTTTGAGGGCGCTCGCTTGTATTATTCTAAGAACATTTTTTAAATATAACTTTGGATTCGACCTTAGAACTTTTTTTTCATTCAGATTTGGTAGGAAACCAGTATTGTTTACATCGCTTGCAACTCTGTGTGTGTCTGGTTTTGCTTCATCGTTTTCAACGTCCTACATTATGTACACGAGCCTCAGATTTATCGTCGCAATCGCAAATGTCGGAGTGTTCATGATAGCAATTATTTTAGGTACACTTATATTATTTTCTATATAGTGGGGAACCTAATGTTATTCTGTGAGATTTTAATGTTCAAAGCAAGTTCTTGGTAGATTTGGAATCTTTAGACTCAGTAGAATAGAATGCATTCCAATTCGGTGCCATTTTTTCTAGTCCGTTAAAGGCGGCCAACTCCACTTTTAGACCACATATAAACCTAATTTTGGTGACAAAGTGTATATTATCATGCCCAGTAGATCTGATTTTACCTTTTGTATGAATACCATATGGCAGCCATATAGGATGTCAAGATGACTGCCATTAAAATCAGATTTTGTTTTCAATTTGTGTATTAGAGATAAAAACATATCTCTACAGTCAGAACTTTGCGAGATATAAGGGTCCAAATGACAGAAGGCCATTTTGAAAAAGCTCTAACAAGATTTTCCAAACACTTAAGGGCTGGCAAAAAGCTGAATTTTAATACCATCACATCTCATAGTTCATAAAAATTGTTACAAATTTATATGTACTATATGTACGAAGGTTCTTCGGTTCCTTCTTTGGTTCCCCACTAATATCTGGGTTTGTAATTTAATTTTTATCTGTGATAGTTAAAGTCTGTTTTTGTATAGCGCAAATTACAAAGTAGTCTTTCGTGTGCCTTTTTGCATACCCGGCCCTATTTTTACCTTCGTTGACGTTTGTCTAAAGCTCAATCCAGAGACTGTAAAATTTTATGAAAAAAAACTTCAATGTACCCTTTTATGTTTATACTATATCCATTATGATGTGATTTCATTATGACCAAATATTGGCATATCAAAGTTTTTGTTCAAAAAAAAATTGACAGTCTGAACAGGGCTTAGTCAGCCTTAGTAATTAAACTTGGTTAGAGTAATGGATCTGGAAAAAAAACCTCGACTATTAGCCCTAAAGTAAATCAATGAGTCTAGTTGCAATAGCGTATTAAAATAGATGGCAGAAGTATCTTCATTTTAGCAGGTTCCTTTACTATGTTCCATTTGAGTAGATTGGATTGTTTTAAACCATGTTATTTTTTTCCCGAAATTTAATTAAGTTAATTGTTACTCATACATACTATACTTATTCTTTACTACAGCTCTTGAATGGGTTGGACCATCGTACAGAAAGTTTGTCGGTGTTTTTGGACTTTGGCCCATTGGTCAAATGATTTTACCTGCAATAGCGTATTATGTCACTAGGTGGCGGATCCTTCTGAGAGTGATGTCATTATCTGGCCTAATACTGTTTGGATTAATCCCGTAAATAGATTGGGTTTGTATTATTAACTGACCTTAAAGAAGACACGAAAATCATTTCCATGATTTGTTTAGTAACTGTTAGTCGTCGCGCTACTTTAAAAGTGAGGTTTCGCAAATTTAATTTACGAAATACGATATCGAAAACTGATATGTCACACCAGGTCACACTTCCATTTTTGAAAGTTGTTAAATGTGTTCAAAATGAAATGATAACCGCACAGCCAAATCGTAAGTTTTTATAACGTTTGCCAGATATATGCAAATTTTGGGGAATGCTATACATGCCTTAATTAGAATTTTGTCAACAGGCAATAATAGTAGTTAATTCTAGTGGACACTGGACAGATTTTAACTGTCTCTGTGTGTC
>JAOTQE010011402.1:0-11019 GCA_025631205.1 Nesometra sesokonis | reverse complement strand
TTGATTCTTTTGTTTTGATGTTACGTAATCTTCCGTGCTTTCTGTCACAGCCTCAATAGATTCAGTGACGTCATCGGTCATCGCACTTTGCTTAGTTATCGTTACGTTGGTAGCAACCCTTGTTTGGACCGGGGTGTCCCTCGTAGCGGGAATTTCTCTAAGCCTAGACATGATCGTACAAAGTAAGTAGTCGATTCAGCCGTATACCGGTAAGATAAGTGAAATCAAACTGCCTGAGTTTGTTCAGTATATATATTGAAAGAATATTACTCACTTCAACATGTTATATATCTTGTAGTTTTTATTATATTTTAAAAGACGCCTCATCCATGTAATCTTGAGTGCTTTGTCGAAGGCATCAAGCTGAACCATGTTAAGCCCTCCTTTATCACCTGGCAAAACCATTTGATTCCTTCCCATCCAGTCAATTTTAAATAGAGTTAAACAGTTTTGATTTGATCCCATTAACAATTTTATTATCTGGAGTTGGAAGAGAGAGAGAGCTTTGACAAAATAAGTGATTTAACTACCACAACTCTTCCTAAAACTGTAAGAAAACACTTTGACCAATGATTAATGGCTTGCATGGTTGTAGTATAGTTAATATTCACAATACTTTCCAAATTTGTACAGAAAATAACACCCAAATATGAACAATTTTGTATTCCTACCCACACGATTTTATATTGTTTGCATAATATATTATTACTTCCTTTTTTAGAGCCAATCCAGATAGCTTTTGTTTTTTCAATATTAATATTTAAACCAGAAATTTTGAAAATTGTTCAAACAGTTAAAAAGTTTCCATTAGTTAATTTTCTTGGCCATCAAGAAAAATAGTGGTATCATCTGCATATTGTAATATTTTGTAATTTACCTTGTTTATTACTAGACCTTTTATTTTTTCATTATTATTTATTGCAATATTTAAAAGCTGAGAACATAGTAAAATATATATGGAGACAATCCATCTCTCTGTCGGCAGCCAGAATTTATAAAAAAAAACTTGTCATATGACCATTTACTAATATAGAGGATTGAGCAGATGTGTAAAAAAATTCGCTCAATTCATCAATATTGCGGTTTTGGTACGGAGCTAAACCGAACACACGTCTGCTCTGTCTGAGACATGCACCCTCTATCTATAAATGTAATAACTCAGAGAGGTATGGTTCGGAGGATTTTTGGTATTATGAGATAAAGTGAAACGAATTTTTAAAATTCACAAACCAGTTCTGGGTATCCGATCTGAAAAACCAAATCTCGGCTTGAAGTTCGAAATGAAAGTTAATAGGTCACCGTATTTTTAATGAAACGTTAAGCAGTTGGTCCCGTGTACAACATGGCTCATTAGCACATTAAAAAAAAACAATATACTCTTCGGAAAAGAGCAAGAGATTGTCTCCCTGGTGTACTGTCCAATCATGGAGCATTGTTGCTCCATAGTCTCACAACATAGAGTAAATCAAATAAAAATCAGTATTATCTCACAAAAATAGAAAACATTTTGCGGCCCGTTATACTTGACCTAACTTGTCGCCAGAGGGCGCGCTATTGACCATAAAAAAATTGCTCTTAACTGTTCCCTGTTACGTTAACTTTACGGATTACGTCATAATTTATTCATAAGTGGGAGGAGTTGCTATGGTGATTTCTAGATTTAACGTGCTCGGCAGAACGTTAGTTACGTTTTACGTAAGTCCAGCGCATGCGCATTTTGATTTGTTTACAAAAGGGGCGGAGCTTTACGCTAAGGTTAAAGTTAACGTTCACGTTCAGCGGCGAAATCTACCTAATGACCAAAATCAAAGACATGAATACTACTATAGTAGCAGTAAATTTAAAAGTGGGATGAGCCAAATTAATGTTCGTTAAGGACGAGTCCAAACCATCTTCACCATGGGTCCAAATCATGAAGATATCATCAATAAAACTAAACAATACTGATGTTTCTAGGGGCTGTTGGGACAGAAAAAATGGCTTAAAATTTTCCCATAAGTTAGCAAATTATGAGGCCATTTTGTTTTTGAACCGATCCTAACTGAGAACCAGATCAGCGCGATAATTAAACATTTCAGTCATCATCCTCAATTTTATTGTATTGGTATTGCCTTCAACTGGTGAACAGTGCATGACAGACCGACAGACAGACAGAAATTTGTTAAAAGGTTTTATAGAGAGTTTTTCCGCGTCTAAAAAGGTCAAAATACACATTTATTTATCTTGCAAATCGTTAATGATACAGAATAATATCGTATTAAAATCAGAGGTTGATAAAAAGCTTTGAATGGCAGCTTATAAACAAAGACAAGAAAAAAGTGACAAGACAACACAAGACGAGAAAACAAAGACTAATAGAAATACAGAAAATTGCTAACGGCCTTTAGTACGTATAAAAGAATATTTATAAAATATTATGTTATAAAATATTATGTTAGACAATAATATGCAATTCAATTTTACATACCCAAAATCATCAATAGCGGTAATACTGTATTCGTAAAGTCCCACCTTGTTGGTTTTAAGTGATAGCGTGCTTTCGACTGTTTTACCCGGCGGAGGAACTTCTTCAGTGTATGTCATACCATCTGGCAAATTATACATGACCATTTGAATTCTGTAAATAATAGATATTAATAATTAATAATAATAGCCTATATTAAAATACTTTTTAAAAGAATAGGCTTGCACAGTGATACTTTTGGTACATGACAATTTTCTTCAATTGATATCCTATTTCAAATTTGGAAAATTCAAGAAATAGATCATCGTTATGCGAATATTTGTAATGCGATTGAATATTAATCCATATCTTTGGTCAATTTACTGAAATCATTGATGCTAATAGTGTCCATCTTGGCAGGAATTTATTTACATGGCTATATTTATTTTATTACTAGATTCTAGCCAATCTGATCATTGCTTCAAATAACTAGAAAATGAGCAGCTGTCTTTTGAAACATTCCATCGTCTTCCAGCCATAATTTTTAATTCAATATTAATTTATACTTACCAGGGCAACGTGGGTATCTTGCCCAGGATCATAAAAAACAGTTTAGTAATTATCATGATTGGGTGTTTTAAAAACCTCAATTACTGCATCAATTTTGTCAAATTGTGAAATATTAAGTTTTTAAAAACGTCTAAATTCATATCGTACCAAACAGATGACTGAAATTAGTCCATGTCGTCACACTTGGGGTCTGTTCAGTCTATAAAGTAAGCGGAGCGTAAACTACGTAACGTATGCTTGTGTTTGAACCAAGTGGCGGCGAGGTTATTTGCTGTCACTGTCGTTGGCCTTTACCCTGCTGTCGAGGAAATTCTAGCGTTACCACTGTTCCAAATATTCTGCGATTAGCGTAATTCACTAATCCGGAGAATAACTGCAAAAGCCAGATTAGCGTAAGCTACACATTGTATATACTTGAATTACTTTCTGTGGCGCGTTGGCCAATCAAAATTGGCAATCTGTGTGCATGTTCAATCTATTATGGGTGATTGGTCATAGGGAAGGTCACTAGTTGCAATTTTCAAAATGTTCATGACTTACGCTACGTCTTGTATCTGACCGCCTTAACTTAGGCCTTGCTTACGGTACGCGCTGCTTAAACTGTGAATTTAACGGTATGTTCAGACTCAACGATTAAGCGGAGCGTAACGTATGCCGCATACGAACTAGCCGAACTTAATGAAACTGAAGGTACTGGAAGAAAATGGCAATACTGTCTTGGTTAATTTTGAGCCGCTGTGCTTCTAACAATATTAAACAAAGATCTGATTTACCAATGTAAATTCCCGAATCCGAATAGTACTTGCGCTCCCTGTAAATCTTGGATTAGTGTAAGCTACGGAGCTACGTCTTGTACACTTGAATGGGTTTGTCCTTGTGTTATGCGTTGACCAATCAAAATTTCAAATCGATCTGTATTGTCCAATCAATTACGGATCACTGGTCATACAAAAACCCACTGGTGGCAATTTTGAAATTTCTTGTGCTACGCCTTAAAGTTTGCTGTACAGTGACTATCCAAAAATGACAACTATGAGACCATTTGTGATTCTACTTTGTTCCTTGTTGGAACATTGTTATATATTGTTACATAGACATGAAAAAAACACCAAGTTTTCGCAGAGGAAGTTCTTGCGAAATAAGCAAATAAACAGAAAATATAAAAAAATACCAAGGAAATTGGAGTATATTGTCCAATAACTTCAGTTATAGATGTCCGATTTTGATAATTGACCCTCATTTTAAAGCTTGCAAAAAGTGTTAGTTCTAACAATAACTAAATTTTCAATGTTTCTACAACTTGGTGGCTTTGCCGTGTCATGCTCATATATGTTTTTCTTGTTAATTTGTTAATTTAAAAAAAAAATAGAACTTACTCTTCTCCTTCAGAATCATCAGGAAGCCTTGCAGAAACTATATTCTCCCACTTCTCACCAGGTTTTATTACGTCACAGTTACTCCCCAGAGTAATTTCTGGTCCACTACATGATCCGGCTAATTAAAAATCAGAATTCAGATTTAATAATTATCTTAAACATTGAGAAAGTGGTTGGGTGTTCATGCTCAGTATTGCGGGTAGGTTTTCTGCACGTAACTAAAGAATTACAAAGTTCTAAAATTCCCAACATATATATTTTTTAAATGCGTCCAATCTTCATTATACTAGTTTAAACTGGCGGTCCCGGTTAGGTTCCATTATGTTTAATATGCGACAGGCCCACACATATTATGTGTTGAATGGTTCACCTATTTTCGACGGAAACATATATTTATTTGAATAAAATAGAAAGTTTACTCCATCACGCTCTGTATAAGCGTCGTGTGGCTTATTTTCAATGTATTTACAAAAAGGGAGATCCTCTCCGTCCTAGACCTATCCCCTGGCGCAGTTAGTTTTCCCTCACTTTAAAAATAAATCTGCGCCATTGAAAAGTTCAGATCGTTAGACTTGTAAGCTAAACATTTCTCTGCAAACGCGTGTGCAACGTCGTATTTTTTTAAAAATAAACTGGGCTGTCGATAGTCTTTTAAAAACTCCCTGACGTAATTGTAATAAATTGAGCTGGAATCATATACCAGTTTTCTTTATATGTGAGGTCTCACCACAAAATGATTTTCAAGGAAAATCTAAATCGAGTTATTGGTACTTTCTAATATATGGTAATATAAGCTGCAATCTACACTTTAAATAACATGCATTAGATTTGTATGGCATTTGAAATTTTTATGTATAAAAACACAGTTTTGAAAAAAATCATCCATAAATCAATGAACACATTAAAGGAGGGGGGGATAAGGTTTTTTTTGCTTGTCAAAATTAAACGGGGAACCACGCCCACCCGGACCTGGGAGGTGTTTCCCCCTCATTTTGCTGGATCCTGGATCCGCTCCTGGCAGTGCATTTATGGACACCCGTTAATAAATTTCTGTATTCGCAACTGAAACCACCAAGCTACATGTTAAAAAGATATAGATATACTAACGTTGTGTCACTTGGATAAGGAACTGATATGGTACTGTGCTCTTGGGTGTTGTAGATCCTTCGTCGAAATCTTCAATCATTACTGAAACCCCATAATACAACCCTTCTGCTGGTACAGCGTAATCGCCTGTTGTCTCGAACCTCATTAAACATGTTTCCTGCAAAAATGATTTTTTAAAATACTTTTTACATCAACCGTTATTTATTTTTGTTTACTATTTTTATTCACAAAATACATTAAGTAAATATATAAATATATTTTATGTATGATAAAAGCAATAAATCATTTTTTTTCTATTTGTTTGATATTGAGAGAAAATGGAAATGAGAGGAAAATATAATGTTATGCAGCATTAAGCTTCAGCTTATATAATAAACAATACAGATATAAAGGCCGATATTTAACTAGTAAATTTTAACACAGATTATACTTATCGGCTATCTTTTGAAGACATTTCAATAGATTGACCTATAAGGTAGTTTTGACAGCATAAACAAACAGTGGTCATTTAGTGATTATCAATAACAGGTGGAATTCTAAATAGTTCCCAAAAGACTCAATTATGTAATTATAAATACAGTAAACAACAATATCTTTCGGACCAGAGCTATTAAGGGACTTCCAAAGCTAACACCTTAGTGACCTTTCCCACCATATATTTGTTGAGATTGACAATTTTAATGCTATTAATTTTACTACCCCATCAGTCATAATTATCACCATTTGTTACCTAAATTAAGGACCCCAGATCTTCAAGTGACCAATCATTAGGCTCACAAATGAAGTAATGCTATACGGTAATTAGGTACAGCAAATATAAACCCAGGAAAACCCTACCCAGGAACAACAACAGTCAGAGAGTCAGAATAAGACAGTCAGATATCCAGAACCCTTTTCAGCTCATGGAGCTTGATCCACAACTTGTGTAAATAATATTAGTATTATGCAGTGAATAAACTTGTAGAAACAGTAAGCAGTCTCCTGCCTTTCATTGAGCTAGTCCTCAAGGAACAACGATGACGAACTAGACTAACGGAATAACCAGCAACCACACGGAGACTCCAACAATTACACAACATGGTGGAAGACCAATACAAAAAAAACAATGCGTTAAAAACGAAGGTCATAAGCCATCAATTAATGGTACTGAAAGGAGTCTTGGGACCAATTGCAATACAAACTTAGAATACAACCCTCTGAGCGGTTGATTTATGTTTAGATACAGCTGTAAACTGAGAGCCACCAGATGGCCAAGAGGTTAAGTCAGCAGCCACTGGCCAACTCATTCATGCAACATCATTATTTCGCAATTCTAGTGCTTGATCTGCCAAATTTATAACACCTTATTTTTTTCTAAAATACCATTAATGAGTATTCCTTTTTAGGCTAATGTTCAATTTCATCCTTAGCTTAAACGTACTGTAAAAATAATTAGTAACGTAACAAACAAATTATGGACCCAGCTCATAATTATAAATTAAAATACTTTGTTGACTAAAATTAATAGTGTAACCATCTTTGGAGTATCAAACAAAAAAATATATTTACCTCGTTAAGGTTGGCGCTGGCTTTATAATCACCTGGGTCGCCACAGACACGTTGGTTACCCGCGTCTCTCGGACATTCTCCTTTATTTGGATCGGCCCAGCGACACCGGACAGTATCGCCATCGATATCAACAGCTATTTATTGAAAAATAAAGAAATAAATCAATATACAATGAGTCATTTCACTGTTTTAACTGTGCATGTCAGAGATAAAGGTCATTTTTGTCCTTGCGACGACGACACAGTGCGGTGAATTAATATTATCATAAGTTGAGAATTTACCGCACCGCGCCGCTGCAAGGGTAGAAATTACAGCCGCGGCGCAGCTTCTATGACTTGACCTTGATGTCGGACATGCGCAGTTGAAACCGTGAAAGTCCTAATCAAATCACTGTTAATATAAAACTATGTGTCAGTACAATAAAAAACATAAAAATGTCATTTACAAGTGTACGCTCCTATCTGAATTATTAGATAGTTTATACTAAACATGACCTTATCAAACGATTAACAACACAGCAGGCGCGTTGAACCATGAAGTAAACTTTATTTTGTCTATGGTTGAACACACCCAAAACACTACTTAAATTATTATTCATGTCCCAAAAAGTGTCATCGTCTTACTACGATACTATATAAAATTGACCTGTTATCCATCAGAAAGTTTGTAGCCAAGTTCAGTTTTGTGAACCAGTTGCAGAACTTTAAGAAGCTAAAAAGTCCAGTTCGAACAGTTCAACCAGTCAAGTAACACCAGAAGAATAAGTTATGGCGAATGCAGCCAGTTGGATAGCTCCACAGCAATTACTCCGCTGTTAGGCTTACTTGAAGATTTTCCTTTCCCGATATATTAAAAACTATAACTATTATTCAACAAAAAAAAAAAACTTTTGACCATGCTATAAAAACCATAAAATATCATGACGCAATTCACTTACGTTTTGTTACACGAAAGCTCGTTGGATCCAACTATGGCTAGATCAAACATCCGGATAAACAGATTCATCTAGCCATTATTCACGATGTAAACGCTCAATTATGGCGAGGTTTTGGAAAAAAAATGTTTATATCGTATTTTAATCTACTTAATATGTGACTAAGCCAGTTGATAATAGATGAAAAGAGAGAACAAAACAATGATTAAAAGAACTGGCAAATCGCCAATTAGGTTGAAGAAATACATCCTGTCTTTTCATAGAAGGATTACCAATGTATGATTAATTTCAGTTACTTGGATCGAGACAGAATGCATGATGAATGCAATGAATAGAATGTAATTATGGCGAGATGAGGCTCCGGATGTCTGATCTAACCGTAGTTGGATATGAACCAACTGTAGGCCTGATAGGGTATATTAAACTTTGCTATGCTTTACCTGGCTGGATATTACTGCGCGTCGAGCGAAGCTTACTCAATTTGTATGCCTTCCTTTCCGGGGTCTTGTCATAGGTCTAGGCTAGATGTTGTCAAATGGTAGCCTAACTAAATTATCGAGTAATATAGTCCAGAATAGGCCTGACCTATGGTAGACCTAGCCCTCTAAGGTGTATTTTCCATTAGTAATTTATTAACAAATTGTATTCCTAATTTTGAGTATATGGAACCCTCTGTGACAAAATATTGAAGGGCCTACTCTTCCTCGGCTTACACAATATTTTGTCACATTTTGTACTGTACACTTGAACAAGCAGCAACATACTCTTACGGAGTGCATTCTGCGCAAGTGCAAACGTTTGTGACCGTGCTCATAATATATAGTTTCGCAAATAGTTATAATGAAGGCCTTATAGTTAAACAGTAGGAGTAATTATTGTTAAGATATTGCTTACGTTGCAGGTCAATTAGGACTTCACATCCTTGTCTGGCACGGTAGAGGGGAAGTCCAGCCATTACTCGAGGGGAGTTGTTATTGATAGACAAATCCACATGCGACAGAAGATTCCAGCATCTTCCAGAACCAAAGTTTTGAAGGTATCGCCAACTGCTGTCTGTACATCGGTCTACTGTTTCGTAGCTATAATGCAATACAATTTGTGATAAATATATTATTAAGATTATTATGATGTTTAATTGCAAATAAAACCTCCATACGACGTTTTTCCCGGTTACTGCAAATTAGAGTACAATTCTTCAGGTTACCATGGTAGTCCACACAACACAAATCAGCCAACAAGAAATGTTAATTTCCAAAGAGTGGCAATGTTATTACAAAAATGTATTTATGAATGTTCCTTTCTATCATCCACTCAAGAATTATAAAATTATTGGTAATTTAATCTTGATCTCCTATGTAAAAAATAACTTAAATATTCTAATGTATTATTAATATAGCCTCGATCTTCTAATCGTAATTCAACTTTAATCTTCTAAGACCTTAATAATAATAAACTTAGTACTAATGGTAATCTTCTAAACTATTAATCGAACTTCAATGTTAAATTTAATCTTAATCTTAACCGTAATCCAATATCCGAAACGTCCACTAATCAACTTTTAAGTAAGAAAGTATAATGTATACTGTACTCCGAGCAATGAGATCATTGAATCTTATTGCTTGGAGTATGATTATACTTTCTTAATCTAATATAACTTTCTAATACTTTATATTATCTATAGCATTAACCTTTATTCTCTAAACTTAATAGAATCGTAATCTTATAAAATGTTATAAATCTAACCTTAATTTTATAAACTTTATATCTCTTATATTGATCTAGCCTTAGTAGCCTAAATATAACCTTAATCTTATAATAATATGTTATTAATGTTACCATAATCTGTGAACCTTAATCTAACCGTACTCTTGTAAAATTTTATCAATCTAACCTTAATCTCATAAAACTTATATTATTAATAACCTAAACACAACCTTAATCTTATATATGTTATTAATGTTAATCTCCCATCCTTAAACTAACTATAACCTTGTAAAAGATTATTAATTTAACCGTAGTCTTGTAAAGTAAATTTTACTGTAATCTTCTCGCATAATATTAATATTCCAACTTTAAACTAGTAATCAAGCGTAATCTTTCAACTATTATTAATCTAGCCTTAATAATATAAACATAATACTAATCGTAATATTCTAACATTTACCGTATTAAGTTAACCTCAATCTTCTAATTGTTTTCGTACTTTCTAATTTTATTAATATAACATTTATCTTCATAATCGTAATTTGAAAAATATTATTAATTTAATCTTAATCATCCAACCTTAAGTTAAACTTAATCTTGTAAAATATAATACATTTAACCGTAATTTTGTAAGTTTACTTCTAATCGAACATTTTATTAATCTAACCTCAACCTTCTAACTTTAATCTAATAATAGTTTTTTTTTATAATGTGGGGAAAGGCAGGGAAACCACCAAGTTGTCGCAAAATGAAAAATGGAAACTCAAACTCCGACATCAATAACCAAGTTATGGAACGAAATTTTGCATTTCTTTCTATTTTCTGTTGTTTGTTTCCTTATTTCTCAATAACTTCCTTTACGACAACTTTGTGGTTTTCCATGCCTTATAAGAGTCGCGTGGTTAGTCTGTCACGATGATGAACCGGGTTCAATTCCTAGTAAGGAATGTAATTCCTAGTGAGGTTCTAATTCTACTCAGCTGTGAAAGGGGAGGTTAAAAGGTGGAGTAGGAACTAACTTGTTTTCCACCACATAATTCCGAGGTTTGTACAATAAGCTCCTAACAGATCATTCCTCTACGTTTATTACTAAATATGATGCCACCTTTAAATTTTTATAACCTAAGGCTGGTATTCTCGAAAGTTAGTCCAGGTCTAACCTTACAATAGCACTACTTGATCTGGAATATCCATAGATCTGGTTCCTCGACAGACAAAATTTAGAATGCTTTAGTCCAGGGTTTATAACTGGACAAACGCTAGAAACCTTTGAGAATACCGTAGTCAGTTAGTCCCAGATTAAATCTGAATTTAGTCCTGGACTAAAGTTAGTCCGC
>JAOTQE010011391.1:0-11020 GCA_025631205.1 Nesometra sesokonis | reverse complement strand
TCACTTATGAAGAAATTGTTCCATTACAGTGAATATAAACATGCATCTTCCAAACAATTTAAAACAAAAATCAATTCACTATGACCATTGGTTCCAGAGATATGGAAGTTCCACAATTTGGGGATACTAATTTGCATATTGAATATGATTTGCATATTAATGAGGTATTAGCCACTTGTATGATTACGGGAATTTAATCTTATCATTATTATCATTCAAAACAGGCAATTCCAGATTGATTTGCATATAGGTAATAACTATAAACTATTTTCTGTTACGATGATATCTAATATTAAGTAAAAATGGCAGCCATTTTTAAAAAAGATGCTTTGTGACCGAAGTTATGGGATGTTTTTGATTAAAAATGGCGGCCAGTTTGAAATCCAAAATGGCCGCCAAATATGAAATCTAGAAAATTGACAACATTTATTTTTAAAATCAGCGTAATTTAAATATGTTAAAAATGTGAAGTTTACACTTTCCCCAAAAATCCCAAACGAAAGTACATTTGTAACCAAACTACTTCGTAAATTTGCGAAACCTCACTGATAACTCCTTACTCCAAACGAGTGATATATTTCACTCTTTGACATTTAGAGTTACAGTAGATCTATAGTTCATTTGGTAGCACACGGTAAGGCATCAAAAATAAACCCCATTAATCTGGAAAATGGTTGCTAAATTGTCCCGAAAAGAAGTCCTTTCTTAGTCTCAACTCCAAACCACCCACGATAGTTTATCAGATACAGTATAAATTTTGTTTCCGTTAGAATCGGGAATCGGTTAACACCAGTTTCAGGACAATTTTGATAATTTGCTTCACATATTCTAAACAGACAGGACTAACAGAAATTGGAAGTGAACTGACTGACTGACTAAAATCACCAGACCTACTAAGTTTAAAAACAAATAAACGGCAAGTTAAACGTACCAAGAAACACAAGAGTTGCTGAATATACCGACTGGCGAACAAATGAGAAAGGCAGACAAACATCACGACGAAACTTCCTGAGTTTCAAAAGTGATGAACTATCGGATACTGTCAAATCATAGTAATACAGTCCAGAACATTTAGATCCTAGATTTGCAACTGGATCTGATCTTGATGTATATTGTTATGCCTACAAAATTACAAGAATTACATACAATTATCTCGGCAAGTGTATGAAAGTATGCACTTATTTAAGTGCAGGAAATAAAAAAGGTTGGGTTATTGAAAATTCAGTAACACGTGCCTACTAAAAAACCCGACCAATGGCCCAGACCGACTCAATAATTAAAAAAAAAAAAAATCATGCTTGGACACCATGAAGATTTTTAGGCCAAATTGTATGTATTTAGCAAACAAAAAACATTTCAAAATATAAAAACAAATGTTTTAAAAAGCTTGACTCAATTTTCAAGATTTTGGATCGATTGGTTTGAACATCATAAATATGTTTTTAGGTCTTATAAGTTTGAAACTTTAAGATATGGTTTACTGTCATTATAATTAACATATAACTTTTTTTCTAGAAGCATGGATCTAGACAAAAATCACGGCCAATGTTGAGGATGTCTTCATCAATGTCTTCGTTTGACACCTTCACAACAAGTCCTCTTGTATTCACTTTAAAGAAAGAAATGGATGAACTTCTCAATGTGCTAAAGATTTTCAAGGTAGAACAAACTCTGAATTATTACTACACATTGATCCGGGGTGGTGGTGGTGGGGGTGCTTAGAATGATCTAGCACCCCTTTCAGATTTAGAAAACAATGACATACGGTAAATGCGAAGATAGGCAGATTGGGCTTCGAGCTTCAGATCAAAAGAACTATAAGGTTACCTATTCCATCATAAAAAGCATAAAACATGAGAAATAACGGTTTTCAAAAATTATTTTTGCTTGCCAATATCCGATAAGGGTTTGGCACCCTTCCACAATCTATGGATACTCCCCTGGATTTAATTGTTGTGGGTGTTGATGTATTTCTGTATATTTTTTTCTCTTGTGAGGTTTACCCGCCTTATTATTCCCGTTCTTTCTCTTTTGTTCCTAAGTTTTGTACACGAAGTACGTTCCCGAATGTTCATGTAAAGAATTGAGAAGTACTGTGTTTGGACAATTTACGTTAATGATTTCAAAGACGTATGCATTCATAAAAGTTCTGATAAAGAAAGCCTATCCCATGTGGAAACTAGCATTGTCCTGAGACATGACTTAAACTTTGACGTGAGTGGACATGGGAGTAGGTTGAAAAATGTTACACAGTTCATACAATGTGCATTAAGGTTTTAGGTCTAGTAGTTATGATAATCTGTGTTGTAACCATTTGTTTAAAAAATGAGAAAATATTAAATTTGTTAGTAAATATTTTACTGCTACGATCCAACCAATAAAAAAAACAAACAATCGAATTACAATTAAAAAAAACCCTCATTTATTTTATGTTATATTTACAGGACTATGATGTAAATGTAACACACATCGAATCACGTCACTCGTCCAATAAGCCTCCCATTGAGATATATGTTGACTGCGAAGGAAAGAAGGGAAGACTTAGAGGATTGGTGCGGGAACTGGAACAACTTGTAGAAGACGTGCAGATACCAGGAATGCAGAACGTCTACAACACTGTTGGTAAACTACTAAGACTTTTTTACTTTTCTTCCTTCGGTTTCTTTATCTTTCTTCCTTCAGTTTCTTTACTTTTCTTTCTTCAGTTTCTTTACTTTTCTTCTTTCAGTTTCTTTACATTTCTTTCCTCAGTTTGTTTACTTTTCTTCCTTTGTTTTTTTACTTTTTTTTCTTCGGTTTCTTTACTTTTCCTTCAGTTTCTTTACCTTTCTTCTTTCAGTTTTTTTCACTTTTCTTCATTAAATTTTTTAAAATTTTCTTCCTTCAGTTTCTTCTCTTTTTTTCTTTCAGTTCCTTTACTTTTCTTCTTTCAGTTTCTTTACATTTCATCTTTCAATTTATTTACCTTTCTTTCTTCAATTTCTTTACTTTTTTCATTTAGTTTCTTTACTTTTCATCCTTCAGTTTCTTTACTTTTCTTTCTTCAATTTCTTTACTTTTCTTCTTTCAATTTCTTTGCTTTACTTCATTCAGTTTCTTTAGAAACGATACTGAAATCGGTACAATACATGATTAAGTATCTTAGTCGAAGCTCAATTTTTATATATTTTTATTTATTCACGATAAAATTTACATAAAATTGCTCGTTCACCATAAGGTATTCTTCCATGAGGTCGTGATTACAATAAATAAATACATATAAACATAAATAGACCTGTGGTATATTTATAGAAATAAATCATGTTAGATTAGTAGGCTGAGGACGGTTTCTTATGTTTGATGATTTGTATATGTAGGCCTATACATTTATGTGGGCTATGAGTCTGAAATAAAGTTGAAATAAATTTCTTTAAAAAATAGGCATACCGGTATTGCCTTGCTTACATGTTACTGATATGTATCTTGTTAATAAGTTCAGAACTTCACGATTATCAGATCTCGGTTTCTGTGGTTTCTTAGCTAAGACCTGGAACTCAAATTGTTCTATAGATTCATAGAAGTTTTAATCTCGGAGTTCCCCTTTAATAAATTACGTCTATGTATTTTTCCATTACAAGACTCTTGTGAGCGAGGTCGTTCTGCATCGAGGCTATCACGCTTACGAGAACTTGTTTTTATAAGGGAGGTTTTGCAATCTTACGAAATACTATAACAAAACGAATACGTCACACTTCCATTTTTGAAAGTTACTAAATTGTGTTAAAAAATATGTCAAATCTTTCTACTTACAAATTGTTGATGATACTGACCAACTGTGACAGATATTCAAGGTGTTCAAATGTTGTAAGAATTTATGACGTATCCGTTTTCGTTTTTTGTGAAGTTGCGAAACCTCCCTATTTTGTATTAAAATAATACGCCATTTCATGTTTTCAACTGCGCATGTGCGTTACCAAGGTCTAGTAATAAAACGACGGCGGCTCTTATTGAAAGGAATATGATTGCCACGTGTCGTTTTATCACTTGACCTTAATCTGCACATGCGCAGTTGAAACAGTAAAATGGCTTATTGAATAAAGGTACTTTGTTTTAAAATAATTAGATCCATTGTCTAAAGTCGCATGGTTTCCACGAAAGATAGCAGAGTTGGATAAAACAGCAAATATGGTACTAATGTATGGAACGGACTTTGATGGCGATCATCCGGTAAGATTTTTATCGAATATTACGAGTATTACTGGTGTTTCTGTTACTTTCAGGCCAAGTTTGCCGTGAACACTATCAAATCATAGATATTAATTAATTCATAAACTTAAATCAATCAGAACAATGCATCATGTAAAAGTATTATAGACGCATCAATTCCAATTTATTTCTTATAAACCTCCATGCCTAAGTACGCATTTTATTTTATTATTTATTTATTTATTTATTTATTATTATTTGTTTTTTGTTTTTGTTTGTTTGCTTGCTTGCTTGCTTGCTTGCTTGCTTGCTTGCTTGCTTGTTTGTCTGTTTGTTTGTTTGTTTGTTTATTTATTTCAACAATATTTATAGAGGGTAACCCTTTCAGCAAAGCTGACACTAAGGGGTCCTCTACAAGATAAGGAAAAATGACAAATTATGATTAAAATCATTTCAAAGGATCGTGAGCACAATAATCAGATCCTAGTTTTGTTGCTGAATCAACGTTTTCATATTGATTAGAGAGTTAAGCAAGGACTTATTACTTAAGAAAGGACCTATTACTCTACGTTAGAAGTCATTGATGATTGATTCAATGGTTACTTTCATCATAATATTCAATTTTCTAAAATAATACTGTTACGTTCGTTACCGTATACGGTAATCACATTTGGTCTATTTTATCTTACAGGGATTCAAAGACAATGAATATCGAACAAGACGTAAAATGTTTGCCGACATCGCTTACAATTATAAACAGTAAGAACATTAATTGGTTCGTTTACTTACATTGAAAAATTACTGGGAAGGGGGTTTTAATGTAAACTAAATCACTTTTAATAATGATCGTCGTAGTAATTTTTCAGAATTTTTCTATTTTAGTGGTCAGCCTATTCCAAGAATCGAATACACAAAAGAAGAAACAGAAACATGGTATGTTTGCTAGAAGTTAACATAATACATTAATAATACTGTCTACTGTTAATTGAGTAAGAGTAGAGAAAATCCAACTAAGATTAACAAAATAAATTAAGTAGCGATTGGAATTTTGTAATACTGAAATCGTTGGGTTATTAACTCCATAACTAGATGTGTTTTCAGAGATCTGATATGTAGTATAGGGGATCTACAAGGAATACCGTAACAAAAGGCGTCGAATTATTCACATAGCATACTATTATACCATAATTATCCAATTTACCACATAATATATCCACTTAATAGTCATATCATGGAGAATTCTTTTCTCCATGGTCATATATTGTACGCTTATGAGGAGTACACGGGGAAATATTGTGCAAATAAGTTTTGAAAAGACCCTAAGATTAGGAGCAGTTGGTGCAGCAGTTGCGGTTCCGAATCCCAATCGAGAGGTCGGTGGTTCGAGACTCACTCAACCCACTTTCTTTTGCATATGCACAACGAATTTTGCTTACATTGCTTCAGTCTACCCAGCTGTACGATGGGTACAGGCAAATTGCTGATTGCTGGGAAGTAACCTGCGATGGACTAGTGTCCCGTCCAGGTGGAGTATCATACTCTTATCCGCTTCACGCTGCTGAAACTGGAATTATAAACTTCAGACTTATGAGTCTTCAGGCTCGGACAAAGAATTTACTTCAACCCATTAGTTTATTCAAATTCACCATAATTTGAACTGTTCAACATATAAAATATCAATTCCAGTAAATGTACCGCTATAAAAACTACGGTGAATGAGTAGCTTCGGTCTATACCAACAAATGTTGTCGTAGGAATATCACTAGATGTGAATCATAATAAATGATGGAGAATCGTTGATTATATTTAATATCCCTGTTATTCAATACATTTATTATCTCTGCTTTTTTTCAAAGGGGACGGGTGTTTACAGAGCTGGAATCACTTTATCCTACGCATGCGTGTCAGGAATTTCTGCAGAACTTCCAAAAACTTTGCGAGCGAGACATTGGTTACAGGTAAATTGGTTTGTATATTTGGTAAATTCCAAAGCAAGCGGATTGCTTCCTTTGCTTTGTTGACCTTCCTTCAGGTCTTCCTCTTCGTCTTCCCCCCTCTAAACTTTCCTTCCATAGTGTTTCTTTGTATATTGTCTTCTTTGATTATGTCATGACAAAAAATCACATTTCTCTCTTGTTTTATGTTTCCTTGAAGTACCTTTCTCATTGGCTGTTTGCAGTACTTCTTCAACAGGACTCAATTTGACGTACCTTCTTAATTAATTGCTATAATTGGGTTAATTCAGTACCGTAATTAAGACAAAGTGCTAAATTTACATCAATTCGTGTTTTTTTTTTCAGAAAAGATAAAATCCCTCAACTCGAAGATGTTTCACAATTTCTTAAAGGTAAGTTTATTTTGTTTGAACGCTCTGAAAGTATCCGTACCGTATGTAAAAACATAAATCCTGTTAGGTTCTTGCATCATTTACTTTCATTAAAAGCCCAATTCAATTTTCAACTGACTGAGCTAACTAGCGAACCGGTGGGATTTCCATGTTTCCAAGCAAAGTAGAACGAGAGCTTGTTTTTGGCACAGTGCAGCATTTTCAAAAAATTACAAAGGAGTTTATTATGTTTAATATTAAACAACCATGGCAATTTCTGAAAAAACGATTATCCGACAAAAGTCTGCAGAAACGGGTGTTAACCTATTCAAACGGAAAATAATATCCGATATTACTCTATTCTATTCCGATAAATATCCGTTGTATGACCTTAATGCGATAATGTTTACCTTTGATCCGGAGTCAACATTGATTTTTGTTTTTTGCGACGATTTAATCGCGATGAAATGAAATCACCAGAAATCTCTGATTGGATGATAGTTTATCGGATGATCCAAATCGGATGATCCTGAGTCTGCGAATTGAATAACTTGGAAATAATAGTAAGCGAAACACTGAAAACCATAATACTAAATGTGTCAGAACCATGGGCGGCGGAAGAGGGAGGGATGGGGGGACACGTCCCCCCCCCCAGTGATGATTCAGGGGGGGGGGATAGTCCCCCCCTAAAATGACACTGCAGTTACAAAATTCTTAATTCACAATTTAAAAACAGCATGTAAATATGTTGAATACGAATAGTGCTGCCTGGAAAACCACCTTAAGGGACCAAGTTTGGAGACAATAACGTTTTTTTTTTTCTTCTTTTTTTTTCTCATCAAAATCTAACCGGCTGGGGTGCCTGATGAAAATTTAACCTCGTCCCCCCCCCCCCCTAATTCAAAAACGTTCCACCGCCCCTGGTCAGAACATAAGTGGGCGCGTTACCTACCACTTTTAATACGAGTTTTAAGGTCGAGATTGGAAATAATATTAGAGAGGTTTATCAACTTCACGGAATACGAATAGCCGAAACGAATACGTCACACTTTCCGTTTTGCAAGGGAATAAATATGCTAAAAATCCCCCTTATTTTAAATTCATTACTGTATTTGTTTACTTTGTCAGAACAAACTGGATTTCAGTTACGACCAGTCGCTGGCTATCTTTCACCGAGGAACTTTCTAACTGGTTTGGCGTTTCGTGTTTTCCATTGTACCCAGTATATACGTCATTGTTCAAGTCCATTGTACACACCAGAACCGTAAGTAAAATCTAAAAACGTTACTAGGGAACAGTGGAATTTACTTTTCTCTGATTTGATTTAGCAATATACCTAGTACTGTATTAATATACATATTTCGATATTTAATGGGACCCCTAGCCACTGGCGGATTTGACGGAAGGGCACACTCAGCGCTTCCTTATGATATTGCGTGCTCCCCCACAAAATGTTCATAAAAATAACGGAAACCAGGAATCCATGTAGATGACGTATATCATCTTTTGATTGTTATTAAAACGCAGAAAATGTGCTCTCCTGCGGAAAGTGCGCTCCCTCAGATTATTATAGTTTAATCATTTTGCAGTTGTTCCCTAATGTCGCAACTGTCATCAGCTCATTTATTCCTCCTATGCACCCATTTGTATTCGTGGATGGCGTAGAAGAGATGCATTGCGCAAGTACAGCGTCGAACCGCAAACGCTGTTCTCACATACAAAACATTTATTATGTTACTTCGATTTTTCTCTTTGTGTTTGCTAATGCTTGAGGGTGAAAATGCACGTAGTATTTTAAGTGGGATTTTGCTGAACGCACGAGACCGACAGACCAATCGATCTAAGAAAGGTACAGAATTCTCCTTCGATGTTCTGTCTGGAGTATTTTTGGACTTCACACAAGTTTCTAAAAAATGCTTGGAAGTCAACAGTTAGAAAACAAAAACTGCATTATAGGAAGAAACATAACATAGCCTCGCGTTTAGCCCAGCGTCATCTTTTACGGACGAAACAAACAAAAGGGTCATTAGACTGGAGGGAAGGTTGCAATTAGAAGCTTTCTAACGAGAAGCCAAAATACAACATACATCGTGCGCACGCTCACAACCCTATAGCCCCCGCGCAGAATGTTTGAAAAATTCGTTGCTGCGTAGTCTAACCATGAGAAATAGTGTTCAAATACCACTATCGAAAACTCCAGACTTTGAGTGTAACATTCATATTCAAATTTTATTCGAAATTTTATATACAGAGATTGCTGTCATGAACTTCTTGGTCACGTGCCGATGTTAGCAAACAGATCATTCGCAAGTTTTTCACAGGTATGGACATTTTTTTTCTGATAAAAACTCAAATATCATCAAATCGTGACCATATCGTTTCCATATATGGGTATATGTATGTATAATGATTTTCCTACGTTTCTGGTGCAGCACTTACAAGAAATAGATCAACCTTGAAATCTACACCCCTGGGTTACTAGATTTTGACAGTTTTTAAAGGTAGGGTGTGGGTGAGTAGTGGATTACTAGTGCAGAAAATAGTACACCATGCACCCGCCTCCTTTTCGCTTTAGGAATTTATAAATAAGAAGAAACAACTAAACAGTAGGAGTTATAATACATTATAAAAGAGTAGTGGATTTTTTTTAGACGAGATAAAGTTGGGTTGGTTTCTTTTATAGGATGTACTAGGCACTTTTATAGATGTTTTCGTTATTACCTAATGTATTTACATTGTTGGAATAGGGTAATTCTATCAGTAGTTTTAAAAAATATATATTATTTTTATCTACTATAAAGATTATATTTGTTTTATTTTCCATGTTTAGGAAATCGGGTTAGCGTCTCTGGGAGCAACGGAAGAAGAGGTTAAAAAACTAGCCACGGTAGGTTGTGCTAATTCGTAAATACATTATTCATCATTTAATTGGATAATGACCAAATAAAATTTAAATCACACTTCACAGCAGATATGTGGTAACAAATTTAATTCAAGATAAATGTAAAACTTAAATTTCACATTTGCATACATACTGGCAACTGTTACTATAATACTGCGTGAGGAACAAACTTTGACCATTAATGATGTATGGGATCTGCATAAATGGGACTAGATCTTCCTCTCTATATTTGAGATCAAATTCTTTGTTTCCCATATCAAATAAGATAAGAAGAAGTTAGTGAAATAGAGATCAAGGTTATAAGTTGTTGGTAAGGAACCATACCAGACCTTGTAGAGCTCATGACCAAAGACCCGAGTCAAGTCTGAAGTTGAAGCTATCAAAAACTGTGATGTTGTGTACTGCGTTATGGTTGTGGAAGTTGAACTTCGAGAAGACAAAAAAGGACATACTTTTAGCTGTGGCGCTTGGAGAAGAGTTCCGAGAGTTAGTGTAGAGACCAGCCGACCAATGGATGGATCAGTGAATCTATTGGATACTTGAAAATGACTCCTGGAGATGGAAGAAAATGACCAACACTGAAATCGAGAGAGGTGAAAGACCCGGTTCTGGCTGTGAAAAGGAAAGGAGAGGATGAGGCGCACCCAGAATTTTGTTTCAGGGGTCACCAGTGCCTATACGACTCAATTTTGGTGAGCAGAATCACCCACTGGAGTGGTTCAAACAGCTATGAGACACGGAGAGGGATGGCCATAGATAACATGCTTGCCTAAAGAAATTACATATGAATATATGGCATCTTGACCTCTCTACGCTGTTTTTTAATTTAAAGCGAAATAAAAGCTATTAAGCCAAATACTCCAACAAACAATATACAGGACATAACGTTTCGATTAAAAATTTCGACGTTGGTTATCATCATCCAGAGTGGAGAAAATAGTGCCTTATGATAAAATGGGAAATGTGTGTGAGGGTTGGTGGGTGTGTGTAGATTACGGGTGTATGTCAAAAATTGAACACATAAATTGTTATACCAATACTAATATAGCATTATTTCATTTATAGTTATATTTCTTCACTGTTGAATTTGGCCTTTGTAAGCAGAATGGTAAGACACGTGTTTACGGAGCGGGTCTGCTGTCATCTATCGGCGAACTTCAGGTAAACTAACTTAATAATTTTAAATTACAGAATATTCGCCACAATTTATGTTATGTTACAAGCAGGTATATTTTGATTTAATTTATTCGGTGTTATGAGACACCAAGGACACACCCCCACCCCTCCCCCATGAGATCCTTCTGTCGGTTGTGCGATACACAAGAGGCAATACTCCACTCTTATCCGAAAAGTAAAATGCGTTCTTTAACGTGCACATGAGCCAGGTTGAACAGGGGACCAACTTTCACGTCTCATCCGAAAGATGGTGCCCTATTGTACTTGTATTTCGACACTCCAGCCGAAACAAAAGGATATATTCGGTCGAACCGAGGCACAGTGGGCCAGTTCAAGACCAAACTGCGCCAAAATATGTGATTAATTCAAAAATTAATACTAAGGGTGTATTTTAGTTTCCAATGATCCTGAGGTACTTTTCACAACCAAAT
>JAOTQE010011370.1:0-11020 GCA_025631205.1 Nesometra sesokonis | reverse complement strand
GCCTACACCCGGATAAATGGAAACGCCGCATCAGAGAAGCCATCGAAATACATCAACATCAACCCAGTTTAAACAAAAGCCCTGGTTTAGAATTGCCAGCAGTTTACTCCAATCTCATCAGAGCCCTCCCTCAATAGGGGGGCCTCTAGTTTTCTTCATCAAATAGAGGGCGCCATTGTGGTGAAACATAGCCATGAAATATGGCCGAAACCTGTCCACGGAAGAAATCCAAGTGCAGAGAAATTGTTCCTAAAGATCCATTCTTCTTTTCTTTTATGCTAAGACTCTCTTGTTTCATAGATTTATTCTCCTCAGTTTATTGTTTTTTATTGTTTCCTTGCATGGTTGTTTTTTCCTATGGCTTTTTAAATATTTTCTATATTATCGATGACCTTACGAAAGCTGACCTAGCTGAAAAGAAAAAATGGAAGGACCCGGTAAAGAAACTATACGAACAAGGCACAAAGCTTAAGTTTGTTGCAGGAAAATGGCGTACCTCATCGGGATCAATTTACAAGTTTCCTGAGAAATAAATTCTTAATTTGATAACAATTAACATTATAAACACTAGACTGCTTGGGCTGAGGACATTTGCTTTTTTCTTTTTTACTTGATTATTATATTATTCTTTATTTCAACCATATTGGTCTACTGTTGTGTTTCTCCTGCACAGTGCGGAGAGTGCATATGCAAATTATCTGCTTTATTTCCCAGTATGTAAGGATATTAATACTTTCTTCATAAACGTGTTTATCAAAATTATTAAGCTTCGAGCCACTATGTACTCTAATCATTATGCAACTTGAATGTGATTTATTTATTTTACATATACATGTTTTAATTTTTTTGACTGTTTTAGTTATATATAACTTGTACTTCTTTTTTTGTGCAGACTTTAATCTCTGTCTATATTTATTCATAGTTTATGTAACCCATGAGTAATGTCAACTTGTATAGTCATCTTCCATTTCATGGAGTGAATATGTGTGACTATGATCCGTTGAATTCTACTAATCTACCAAACCTTGTTTTTAATCCTTTTTCTGATGTTTTAAATGATTTTGATGAGCAGAATGAACATTTAGATTCGCACCTGAGCCATAGGGCCAACACTCTTGAAAAATGCAAATATTTCGACCCACATGAATTTAATCTTATGGTTAACAATAACATAGATATAAACGATAAGTTATCTCTTTTGCATATCAATATTAGAAGTATTTCTAATAATGTCGAGAAATTTCAACATTTAATTAATTCTTTAAATGTCAACTTTTCTGTTATTGGTCTCTCTGAGACATGGTTGAATGACACAAAAGAGTCTCTGTTTCTTAATGAATACACCTTTTTCTCGAGTAACAGACTTGACAACAGAGAAGGGGGTGGTGTTGGACTTTTTATTCGTAATGACCTTAATATCAAGATGAGAAATGATCTGATGCTACCCAAAAATATTTGTGATTCTCTTTTCGTTGAAATTGTTGTCAAGAAGCAGAAAAATAAAATTATTGGCATTATATATAAACCACCTGATTCAAATATAGACATTTTTACAACTAAAATGGACGGATTACTTATTAAATTAAACTCTTTAAATAAAGATTGTAAATTTAATGGGTGATTTTAATATTGACTTGGCAAAATTTATTAACCATAATCTCACAAACAAGTATTTTAATATAATTTTATCAAATTCATTTTTTCCAACAATATCAAAACCAACTCGTATAACAACTAACTGTGCTACCCTAATAGATCATTTTTACACTAATCATAACAATGGAAGAATACCATCGGGAATAATAACAACGGACATATCAGATCATCTGCCGATTTTTCAGATTACTGAAGCCAACTTAGAATTAGATATTGAACCTGATAAATATTTGTTTATTATTGATATTAATTCCTTTTGTTATGATCTCTCTAACACTGACTGGTCTGATATCTATAATTGTGATACTAAATTATCATTCAAACTGTTTATTGAGAAATTATTGGATATCCAAAGTAAGCACTTGTATCGCAAAAAAGCTAAGAAATTTGTATTTAAACAGCCATGGATGACCAAATCAATTCTTAAATGTAGCGCTCGTAAACACAAGCTCTATAAGAAATTTATTAAAACACGAGATCCTAATGATAAGTTAAAATATAAGAAATATAATTCCATTTTTAAATCTCTATGTCTTAATACCAAAAAAATATATTTTACAAATAAATTTGATCAATTATCATCAAATCTTAAAGGAACATGGGATGTAATAAATTCCGTTATAAATCCTGAAAAAAAAATTAATTGTCACCCTAAAGTTCTCAACGTCGAAGATAAATACATATATAATAATGAAGCTATGTGTGAACATTTTAATTCATATTTTTCTCAAATTGGTAGCACCATTAGCAATTCAATGTCTGATTGTAATGTAAATCCTCTAGCTTATCTGCCTGATCCAATATTAAATTCTTTTTTCATTTTACCTACATCTGAATCAGAGGTCTTAGAATCAATAAACAATCTTGACTCAACAAAGGGGTCCGGATATGATAATCTTACAGCATCTGTGCTCAAACAAATTTCCCCTTATATCCTAACTCACCTAACTTATGCTATTAACTCCTCATTTATATCCGGATATGTACCTCACCAATTAAAAATGGCTAAAGTAGTTCCCATATTTAAAAAAGGTGATCCGGAATGCATCAATAATTTTAGACCTATATCAATTTTGTCCGTATTTTTAAAAATCACTGAAAAGCTTATACATTCCAGACTTTATAATTATCTGATGAAAAATAATATACTAACCGACTGACAATATGGATTTAGAAAACATCATTCTACTAGTCAAGCAATTATTGATCTAGTAAACTCTGTTAATAAATCTTTCGAAAAAAAGGAATATTTACTAAGCATATTCTTAGATTTATCTAAGGCCTTTGATGTAGTTAATCATAAAATATTGTTGTCTAAACTTGCTAAGTATGGTATTAGAGGTACTCCACTAAAATGGTTTGAAAGTTATATAACGGAGCGTAAACAATTTGTTCAAATAAATGCATCCAAATCAACAGCGAAGGACATGACTTGTGGGGTGCCACAGGGGTCAGTTTTAGGACCTCTATTATATTTGATTTACGTAAATGATTTAGTTAACGTAAGTGACGCCCTTCAAGTTGTCTCCTTCGCTGATGATGCTACTCTATTCTACTCCAATGATAATCTCAATGACCTTTTTTCAGTTTTCAATAATGAACTAAGCAAGATTAGTACTTGGTTTAAAGCCAATAAACTTTTAATTAATACTACCAAGACCAACTATATTATTTTTCATAATCATCGAAGAAAGCATAAGCTCAAAATAAATAATCGTATTTTACTTAATGGCTTCAATATTGAAAGAAAAACGGAAACTTTATTTCTAGGTGTTTTAATTCATGATAATTTATTCTGGACCAGTCACCAGCAACGCCTTGCAGTTAAAATCTCTAAATCTATTCAATTCAATTCAGTTCAATAAACTTTATTATCCCACAAAGGGGAAACTCATTTGGCCATGACAGTAAAACATGAGAACAACAAGGATACAAATATATACAATACAGAGTCTACCGTTAAAAATTGAGGTTATAGACCTGCTGTAATTACACTAAAACATTAATAAACTTTTTTTTACCCAAGGCATTTTATTAAAGCTTTATAACTCTATTATATTACCTTACTTACAATACTGTAATGTTATTTGGGCAGCAGACTATCCTTCTAACCTTGAAAAATTACTTAAACTACAAAAGCGCATTGCTCGCATTATCTGTTTAGCACCGTTTGATGCTCCTTCTGAGCCCCTATTTAAACAAATAAATATTCTAAAAATCGTTGACCTTCATAAAATTCAAGTTATTTCTTTTATGTATAAACTTGTTAATGGTCTGCTGCCCTCATCAATATCTAATATTTTGTACCCAAATCATTTTAGTTCCATTCAGATCTGGTTCCATTTATAATTTAAGAGACTTGCATCGAATATATGTTCCATTTACTAGACTAAGTAAGAATCAATTGTTCATAACCGTTACTGGCCCTAAGCTATGGAATGACCTTGATGACGCTCTAATATCGTGTAATAATATTACACTTTTCAAAAAGCATATTAAACGAATGTTCTTATATTATCAAAACTAAAGTTGCAGAGGTTATTATTATTATTATTATTATTATTATAAGTTTTATCATTGTTTTTATTAATAACTATTACTATTATGATGATTATATAGTTATACCCTTGACGTCTATGCTTTAATATTTAAAGTTACCATACTACCTTGTATCTGTCTTTGGGTCGGGTCGAGACAAGTTAATTAACTTCTAGACCTGATCCTACCCAATGGATTACAATTTCATAGGCCTATCTTGACATGTATTTATATACTGTGTTTTTTTTTTGTTTTGTTTTGTTGTTGGTTTTATTATCTATGCATGATTTTATATAACCATGTATCGTTATATAGCTATTATGTACATCTATTGGTTGAATAAATGTTACATGAATGAATGAAAAAAAAAATCCTTTTTTACCTTAAATATACAATACTTTATTTCCCCCTTCCTTAATGTCTTCTTTCCACTTTCCATTACAGTCTTTTCTGTCCAAACATCTTCTGTTCATGTCTTCATTCACATTCTTAGCAAAATCTTTCAAGATCGTTCAGTGCTTCTCCATATTTTTGTTCTCTTTCCTCTTTGGAATGTTTTCAGTTTAACAGAAAATATGGTCTGAAAATATACCTGCTCCTGGGTGGGCATGCGAGTTATGCACACAGTTTCTGTACCTCTGAAGTACTAATATAAAGTCATTTTGATACCTGCATCCCCATACCTTTCCATGTGCATTGCTCTCTTTTGTTCATTGTTCTATAACCATATTCACCTATTTCTTTTCCATCTCTTCCTTTTCCTACAATATTTTCCAATCTCCCATCACTCTCAAGTAGCTCTTACCGTTCTCCTGGTTTATAACTTCTTCAAATGCCTCATACATCTTTTCCACTTCTTAATCCTGATGTGCACAAGTATGTATATCTGAATAGTGGTTATATTATTATGGTTATATCAATTGGATCGCCATTTATTTTCATTACCATCATTCTGTCAGAGTAGCTTACTTCCATAACACATTTGGCAATCTCTCCATGCCACAGAAACACCCTTTCTCTTACTTTTCTCCCCCTGAATAGATAATTATGTTAATAACTATGTCTTCTTCTTTTATATCTCCTTCACTAATCCATCTTAATTTTACTCAGACCAAGTATAATTAGTCTTTCTTTCTTCATTTTTTCCTTGAGGTTTTCTATTTTTGTAATTCCTGTTCATCGTTCTCATATTCCAATCCTTATGATCTTAAATTTCCTCAGGTTTTCATGTTTTAAAATATAATCTACAAATAAAAATACCTTACTAATTCTGGCCAAAACTTACAATGCTTGAAATTGCCATGTTAATAGTTCATGGCAAGGAAAAGATTCCTCACGGTAACATAGCTGATCAAAGCAGATCAGCTAATATTCCATTTTTGGGGGTCAAGTAATGTACTTCTTGCTTGGATCCCTATTAGTGATTGACACATGCTCATTATAATTATTATCATTGTCAATTTACTGTACAAACATATAACATTCAGTTTTCAATGCTAAATATTAAAATGAATGAATGTGTGAGTTTAGTGAATAAATGATTTAATAAATAAATAAACGAAGGAATGAATAAATAAAGAAATGTACACTCCAATGAGAACAAACCACTTAAAATAGGCTTCTATTGCTTCCAAATAGACTTTGTAATAGACCTTCTAATAGAATTTGAAAATAGACTTTTAAATAGGATTTTTAATAGGCTTTATAAAAGGCATTTTACAATAGAGTTTTGTACACTCCAAATGGCCATATCATATTTTTTTAACTATGAACACAAACTGCCAGGTTTCAAACTCCTTTTACTCGTGCCTAATTGTTTACAACTATAAAGACACAACCATGAATGGAACTAGCTGGTCTTAAATTCAGGCCCCTGTCATTCTGGTCTAATTCTTTACCAGACACAACCAAGAATGTGACTGGCAGGTCTCAAACTGAGGCCTTTTCACTCATGTCAAGTCTTTACCACTATAAAGACACAATCAAAAATAGACTGAATGGCTTCAAACTCAGGCCTTCTCACTCATGTCTAAGTCTTTACCACTATAAAGACACAACCAAAAATAGACTGGATGGCTTCAAACTCAGACCTTCTCACTCATGTCTAAGTCTTTACCACTATAACGACACAACCAAGAATGGACTGGATGGCTCAAACTCAGGCCTTCTCACTCAGATTTAATTCTTTACCATTATCAAGGTACAACCAAGAATGGGACTAGCTGGTCTCAAACTTGCGTCCTTTCACTCAGGCTTAATTTTTTACAACTATAAAGACACGAACTAGCTGGACTCAAAAGCAGGCCTTCTAAGTCAGGTTTAATTCTTTACCACTATCAAGATACATCCAATAATGGACCTAGCTGGTCTCAAATGCAGGCCTTATATCTAAGGTTTACTTCTTTACTACTATTAAGATACAACCAAAAATACAACTGGAAGGTCGCAAAGTCCAGCCTCACTTGTGTCTATTTCGTTACCACTATCAAAACACAACTGAAAATGGAACTAGCTGGTCTCAAACTCAGACTCTCTCACACAGGTTTAATTCTTTACCACTATCAAGGTAAACTACAAATTTACTTATAGACCGGTCATATTTGAGGTGTAGGTGTAGGTGCAAAATTTACTAGACCAACTTTTTCTGAGGCATTTTGAGGCGTAGAATCCGAATCTGAATGTTGATTGGGCCATAGTGGGGGCTTTTTTGAGATATGAGAGGACAAAGGTCAAATGTGCCATTTTTAAAGGGTAAAATCTATGTATATTTTAGCAACCATTGGTCATAGAGCGTCGATTCTGGTATCAAACTGTTCAGAATACACATATTCCTACTTCATTTAATGGAATGTTTGGTCCAAAAGTGATTAGAGTTGAGAATTGACCTTTGACCCATATTACATCACAGCTCCATAACTTTTAACTAATAGTCATACATAGTCACAATGGCGTGTATCTCATTGCTTGGGGTATGCATTATACTTTCTTACTTGAAGCTGATTAGTGGACCTTTCGGATCAGTCATAAATAGTTGAATTTAGTGTCAAAATGCTCAGAATATTAATGTTTCTATCAATTAGAATATTTTATTAAAAAATACCGGAAATGAGGCTACTGACCTTTGATCCATATTACCTCACATCCCCATAAGTCTATAATATTAGTCATACATAGTTGGATTTCACGTCAAAATGCTCAGAATGTAAATGTTTCTATATGATATAATGGAATGTTTGGTCCAAAAATAACCGGAAATGAGGTTATTGACCTTTGAAACATATTTAAACACAGCTCCATAACTTTGTAAATATTAGTCATAGTTGAATTTGATGTCAAAATGCTCAGAATATTGTTTTTCTATCTCTATTCTATAATAGAACATTTTATAAAAAAATTACCAGAAATGAGGCTACTGACCTTTAACCCATATTGCATCACAATCCCATAATTTTGTAACTATCAGTCATACAAGAAAGCATAATGCATACTCGAAGTAATGAGATAGATGCCATCATGACAGGATTCAATATTTCGACATAAACTATCTCATCATTAGGAAAATGACATAATTTATGTTGAAATATTGAATCCTGTCATAATGGCATGTATCTCATTGCTTGGGGTATGCATTATACTTTCTTACTTGAAGCTGATTAGTGGACCTTTCGGATCAGTCATAAAATGTTAAATTTGGTCTCAAAATGCTCAGAATGTAAAGGTTTCTATATGATATAATGGAAAAGTTTGTGAAAAAAAGGCCAGAAATGAGGATATTGACCTTTGAAACATATTGGGTCATAACTCTGTACTATTAATTATACATAATTTAAAATGCTCGCAATACAATTGCTGCTGTCTGATAAACATGATTGGAAATAATGTTTTTACCCATATTGTATCAGTTTCATACTATTAGACATTGACTAGTTAAATTTGATGTATATATGAAAATGTTGAGTTTTGTGGTAAGGTTGATATAAATAGCCGCAGTGCAGTTCCGAATGATAAATTTGCTCAATTCTGATCGTTATTTAATATCAAGTTCATAAATCGCTCATTAATTATACCACACAAGATCAAAAGGTGATATTATAACAAATACTGTATACATATATATATATATGAACATTTTGAGTTTTTGGATGGGGTAGGCTTTATATGAATAGAAATATGTGCCATTTTATGTTCAATATCTATGATCCTGCTATCAAACTAAAAATAATTTGATTATCCATTGTTCATAACAATTAGGTTATTAGACGTACATCATAAAAAAGTTAAAAAGTCAAAAATGTTACATATTATAGAAATAAGATTAATATTTATAGTTTTTGGGATAGTGTAATAGGCCAATACACTTCTAGGTGATCAATACATTTGCTTTGATTCTGAAGTTTATATCTTGGTTTTACCATTAAGTTAACATTGTTGGGAAATTTCAGTTACAAACTTCACAAATCAACAACTATTTCCAGTACGTTTGTCACAAATGGTTCATTATGTTACATAAAAATATATTTTGACACCAAATTCAACTACTGTATGACTAATACCAGTAGTTACTGAGCTATGAAGCTATGACACAATATGAGCAAAGTTCAGTAACTTTCACAAATTGTTCCATTATATCAGATAGAAACATTTATATTCTGAGCATGTTGACACCAAATTCAACTGTGTATGAATAATAGGTACAGAGTTATGGTGCAATATGGATCAAAGGTCAATAACCTCATTTCCGTTGATTTTGTTACAAAACATTCCTTTATACCAGATAGAAGCATCTACACTCTGAACATTTTGACACCAAATTCAACTATGTATGTTTAATAGTTACAAAATTATAGAGTTGTGATGTAATATGGGTCAAAGGCCAATAACCTAATTTCCGGTAATTTTTTCACAAAATGATCCATTACATGTTATAGAAACATTTACATTTTGAGCATAAATTCAACTATGTATGCCTAATAGTTAGAGTTATGGGGGTTGTGATGCAATATGGGTCAAATGTCAATAACCTCATTTCCGGTCATTTTTGAAGCAAACATTCCATTAAATAAAATAGGAATGTTTGTATTCTGAACAGTTTGATACCAAAACTAACACTCTATGACCAATGGTTGCCAAAATATACATAGACTTAACCCCTCCTTTAAAATGGAACATATGACATTTGACCTCTCATCTCGAAAAAGCACCCACTACAGCCCCATCAACACCCAGATTCAGATTCCACGCACCAAAATACCCCAGAAAAGATGGGTTTGGTAAATTCTGCAGAAAATTCACAGTACACCTTCCTAAAAAATCGACCTGTCTATTACATTGTTACACCGAACAACACAATTATTGAGCAACCAGCTGTCTTACCTGAACAATAGTAGACACTGCAAAAATACTGCGCTCATTCCTGATAACAGAAGAAGCCAGACAGCTGACACTCAAACCAATCGCCCATGATGTGTAGCCCTTCAATCGAATAACTTCATATGCACTGATGGAAGAAATAAATTAGAAGGCTGTTTAAAACAAACATGGAATTGGCAGGTCACATTTAATTTGGTTGAAGTCATTTTTGTTAAACTGCACTCAAACAATATCATTTAACGTAGTGCTTTTAACTGGAGCTCTGTGACATCAGGTGTTCCACTGGGGTCTGTGTACTGGCCCTTGTTGTTTAACATTTATGTTAATGATTTTCATTTACTTTTAAATTAATATATAGATGATACATTCTTATCTCCAAATTTATGTTCAAATAAAGATGTTACATCCTCAAAAAGTGCTATTTAATGTATTATAGAACTATACAACAATTAATTACATTTAATTAAACAATTGTAGATGCTGTTTTAGTAGGGAGACTCCTGTTTTTTCCAACATGGTCTCCAACAAATTTTCTTTCCACTTTTCGAATAATAATCTAGAGTAACTCTTTCATGGCTAGGCACTTTCTAGGCACATGCTAAGCAGACTCTAGAAACTCACTCCTGTTCTTGTTAGGTCTGTCTGAAGCAGATCTTAGAACCTCATTCATGTTGTTGGTGGTGGTGGTGTTGCGACCACAACAAAAGCATCCAGTGTCACCAGTTTTGAATTTTGTACACATAAATTAGATTCCATTTGAAACAAACATTCATGACCTTTTTTTGAAGTTATACCCCAGCACCAGAAATGAGATTAAATCGCCACCACAAATAGACACAAAAGCGGACACCATGAACTGGAAATGCCATTTATTGACAGAGCACACTACATGAACAAACCATGATGGTGGCCATGCTCGCCGGAGAGGCCGGCCGCCTCTAGGGGGCGCATACATGCCATGGCGCAGGTGTCCTGTAGACTCAAAAACAAAAAAAACCTGTTTCACTAGGGAAACAGTGAACTTACAAAGTAGTGGAAATACAGCTAGAATTGTTGGTTTTTGTGGTGCAGAAACCCATTGTTTAATAGGACCGTTCTAACAAACCATAGGTCGTGAGTTCGCTTGCTGTTACAGTACAACGTAACAACTTTTCTTTTCAATCTTTTTCGTACTGCCCTGTAAGGCACAAACTCATACCATGCAATAAGATAATCTACTATTACTCATTTTCATTAGAACAGTGATTTACAAATAAACTGACGTCGGTGGAATTTGAAAGTACAAGTACTTCAAATTTTTCAACGGTTTAAAGTTCGAATTTTGAACGATATTAAGCTATTCTTTGATATAATGATTGACGTATATGTATATAAAAAGCTACCTTTAGGAACAAATTCTCTGCACTTGGATTTCTTCCGTGAACAGGTTTCGGCTATATCTCATAGCTATGTTTTA
>JAOTQE010011359.1:0-11020 GCA_025631205.1 Nesometra sesokonis | reverse complement strand
GGGGTCCCGCTTCCACCGCCTTTCGGAAAGTAAAATATATCAATATCATTAACATTTTTTTAAAGTGGAAATATTCAGCAATCATAAGAATTGATTCCTAAAGATCTAAATTTCCCGGAGAACCCCCCTCCCCCTTTCCAAAAGTCTGCATTCTCCCCTGATAATTACAGAGTGCCATAGACTTACTTATAGATTGATATTAACTTCAAATTTTTCGATTGCTTTATGGACGATTTTCTCAAAACTATGTTTTCATACATGAAAACTACAAAGGCTCATATCTTTGAACCTTCTTTTCCAAGGAATGTCATTTAAAATGTAGATTACAGCTTATATTATGCTTTATTAGAAGGTACCAATAAGTCAACTGATTTTTCTGACATGAGATTCATGTTGTGGTGAAACCTCACATTTAAGCATGGAATTAATCTAGTTTCTGCTTGAGGGGGTTATGTAAAATAATAATAATCATCTCTTTGTTTAATTAAGCTCCCTACCCCTCCAAAAAATAGCAAGAATACAGCATGTTAAAGGATGCTGTACACTCTTTGGAAACATTTTAAAACAAAAAATTACCAAAACCATTTTTTACTAGAAAATGAATCTTTTTATTTGTTTTTAATGCTACTGCTTGTCAGCGACATATACAAGCAGTTATTTAAACTCATAGGTTACACTGATCATTAAACGTTATAAACTTAAATGAACTGGCCAAGGTACAGTATCCCCATATTGTGGCTTTTCAAAAAATTTCCATGATGGAAACAACGTACAAAATAATCATAAAACCCCGAAAATCAATAGGGTCTGTTGCAATGTTATAATCTTGCAGTCTGCAAACCAATCAGACTTATAGAATTTTAGTTATCATGGAAAAAACTTTAATTAATCAATCCACCATCCGAAACAGAGGTAAAATAAAATCAAAGGAATTTGCTCTTGGGCAGGATATTAACCATCGAATACTGCACCACACAAAGTATCCACTCAACTGGACGTACACAAAATAAATCTCCATGTATGGTTAGAATTTTGAACAACCAAGAACAATCAGAAAGGTCTCCTAAACAACTTCAAGTAAGAAAGTATAATGCATACTACAAGCAATGAGATACACGCCATCGTGACAAATTATGCCATCATCAGGAATGAAAAACATGACTCATGAAAAACACATTCCAGCCTGTCATGACGTTGCCTGGAGTATGCATTATACTTTCTTACAAGAACAAATCGATTTCACGATAAATGGTACCTTTCTAAAGCCCCAAAATTATAAAATCAATGTACATCGAACCTGTCTAAACTCAACTATCGGGTCTGAAAGGTAGTTGGTAAACTAAGGCTGTGTTTCTGCAGGATTTTCAGATTATCTGATGAAAAAAAAATCGTTCAATCCACATCAATTTTAAAAATGCAACTACATAAACTCAGTGTAGACCATAATGCATTGTTTCTTACTGATAGGCCACTGAACTCCGGTGAAAGTTTTTGGTGATTTTCCTTTTCCTCACATAGACCCTGGTGGCACTTCTGTGAAATCGTCACAAAAACAAGATCAAGCTGACCCTGGGCAAAGGTGGATGATTATCGAATTATTTTATTCTGTTACAATTTTTTTTCGTGCAAAAACACAACCTAAAAAATAACTATGAATATAAATTATAAATAAAAACTAGCATACTAGGAAAGGTCGATTCCTGGGTGGGTTATGTTACAACAGTATTTCTAAGTTTGTTTATTTGTGGCAGTGTTATAATTAGTCACCATCTATCATAGGTTAGTTTGCTCATTATTTATTAGTAGTACATATCTTTGCACTTGTTTATACAGGTAATGCTTTTTGTATTTTGCAGTCTATGAATTTTAAACTATTCAAACATTTTCATATACTTATTTCAACACTGTATGCTGCAAACTTACAGTACTATATCTTGCATTGAACTTTAAAATACAAATTATCAAGTTACTGTCAAGTTACTCAGTACCCCTCTCAATTTCTACTGAAACTGAATACAGTAATGTGTTAGTAGTTGTATACAGTATTTGTCAATAACTATTTTTAATAATGTTTTGTCATTCAATGACCTTTTTAAATCATTTAGTATCATACCATATAAAACTAGATTTTTAATAGTAGTAAACAAATACTGAATCAATGATGTAAATTGGTTATATTTAGCTGTATAGCAATTAACAGTTGAATTATTGCAAGTGGTAGCGAGTGTCATTTAGTAGGTCATGTTATATAAATTAGTTTTTCAATACAAGCAAGCTTTAGTGTGCTTATCATTTCTTATCATTTCTAATCATTTCTTATCATTTCTAATCATTTCTTATCATTTCTTATCATTTCTTATCATTTCTAAGTTATTATCATATAAGAACATATAGTACTTCAAATGCTACAAATAAGATGAATCAATTGTCCAATTCAAGGCCACTCTAGTCAACAGATGTGTTGAGACAATTAACAAACACAAGTTACTGTATTCTTATGAAAAAATTAAATTATTGTTTTGCCAATCCTGGTCAAACAAGGTTTGTGCATTAGGGGCTTTCACAATTGTCACATGACCAAGAGCTGGAAATAGATCGCACTGTAAACAGATAGGGAGCAATTTTTAAAGGGTATTTAGGCCAGCGAGCCCTCCATAAATTAATGTTAGATTATCTCTATACAGTATATTCAATGCCATTAATGTAATTTTCCACACATTAAACCTTTCATGGCCTTCATTGGTCAGTAGACTATTTGTTGTGCAAGTGTGCTTGGATTTGCTTCAGGATATTGAGGTGCTTCTAGCTCTGAAATGCACTTGGGGCAGAAACCTAACTTAAGATTATGGAGCCGAGGGCCAGGTAACCTAATGGAAAATGCAATTTAGCCAGTAACAATGTCCACGTTACCATTGGATACTGTATATAGAATTAACCTAACGCTAGTTTTGGCTCCCGGCCTGTTTACGGTGCTTGTGGTCATCAATTTTGGGCTTCCCCACAATGTATCACAGCATGACCAAAAAATCATTTGAAATTAACTTAATTTAAAAGTGACATGAAAAGTAGCATCTTGAGATTTTTAATTGTTAATAGGTTTTTACACCAAGGACTGAACAGTAATTAAGGCTTCCAGCTAGCCGGTCTTACAAGCCTTACGGTCGATTTTATTCACTTTTATTGCTTGATTCCTTTTAAGGTGCTATTGAGTTCCATACTCGCTTATTTTAGTTTAGCCGTAAGACCTGTTAAAACAGTTCATGCTTGACGATTCGCACCCGAAATACGGGTGTAAACTGTCACGCTTGATTGAATTAGAAAATCATGTGATACCAGTGCATCACTTTCTCATGCTATCAAAGTTTGGCGTTAACGAAGGCCTTCATGCGCGGCCTTAGGTCTACCTATGGAAAAAAGAAAATCCCTAGGCTAGGCCTAGGTGACATGATGGACGATTGCAACTGCACGAGAAATAATAACTGAGTTTTTTATTGGAATAGGACAAAATTGCATTTGTGAGAATACTTTTCAGGTATAATTTGTTGTTTGGTAGTCTCTCAAATGGTGCTTAGGCTTTTAGATCGTTCACTCGGAAAGGAAGCATTTTGGTTGGTCGATCGTACCGTAAACATTATTTCGAACCACCCACATGCCAAATACGGAGGGACAAAATTCATCATTTCTTTCTTGCGAATGGTCACGCATGAACCGTTTTAACAGGCCTTACGGCTAAACTAAAATAAGTGAGTATGGGACGTCAATATTGCCTTACAAGCAATTAAGCAATAAAAGTGAATAAACCCGACCGTAAGGCCTGTGAGGCAGGCTAGCTAGCTAGTTAGCCCAGCCTTCATTTTCAAATGAAATTATCTCTAAAGCTTTGTCTGATAAGTAAGAACATTCAGTGTGTGTTTTAATCTATACTACCAATTTTTGATTGGAACCTAGTATCCAATATTTCTATTCTAAAATGTTTTTTTCCGGTTTTTAAATATTGGTTTCTTCCACCTTATTAAAACCCTGATCAACAGGAGTTCATTCTGTATATATATATATACAGTACTATAATAACAGAAACTTAAATTTAATCTAAACATTTCAATATGATAAACTCAGGGGTCATGTCAAGATTATTCTACTGCAGTTACTGCCGAAATATTTTGTTATCTACTGCAGTTACTACAGTGATCCAGTGTTGTTATGTTTTCTTGTGGCGACTAAATTGATACACAAGATCGCATCTCAACATGCTGTTTCAGTAATTGTGTTTAGATAACTAATACTGCAGTAACTGAATTACTGCAGTAACTGAACTAGGATAATTTTGACATGGTCCCTTAAATAAATTCATCTTTTGATGATGTTAAAATCCAAATGTGTCCACAGGATATTCTTCTGTATTCACAGTACCATAAGGGTTATATCAAAATTATTCTTCTGAAGTTACTGCAGTAATATATTGCTATTAATGCAGTTACTGCAGTAATGTATTGCTATTAATCTACTGCAGTTACTGCAGTAATATATTGCTATTAATGCAGTTACTGCAGTAATATATTGCTGTTAAATCTACTACAGTTACTGCAGTATTCCAGTGCCATTATGTTTTTTTTAGTGACTGCATTGACACACAAGGTCTCATCTCAACATGTTGTTTTCAGTAAATTTATCTTAGCTACTGAACTAATACTGTTGTAACTGAATTACTGCAGTAACTACAGCAAGGATAAGTTTGAAATAGTCTTTAATAACACAAGACAAAATGAAAAACTGAATTTTAATTTCTAAGCTTTCAAACGTTTGATTTGATACAGTATTTAGATTAAAAGTTAATTATTTGGTGGCTTTATAATACTAAAGTTACAGTACAATTGAAACTTTATAAATTAGTTCATTTACAGGTTTACTATTGTCTAGATGATAAAATACAAGGTTATTGTTACATTCATTTAAGTATATTCAGACTTCTACTAATTAATCTGTTAGCTACTATCAATTAGCTGATATAGATGTTGATAATAGGGTATAGAATTAACCATTAGAACGTTTCAACATGCACATCATCAGACACCACAGAAAGACAAACTGTTAAGTGAGCGTATGTAGAGATAAACAGTCAACGTTCCTCTTTGTTGATCATTGCACATGCATGTTTTACATCTCCTTGCATCGGTACACTCACATAACAACTTGTGCCTCTTTGTGGTATCATCAATGATATGTAATGGCACACTGGCAGACTATGCCACAATGGTATGCAACAGAAATGCACATGATATACAAGCCAGCATTGATGACAGAAAAGATGATTGAGCTTGGTACAAGGTTTCACTGACAGCACTATGGGCTCAAGAGGGGATTTGGGAGCGTTTTCCTTTCTATTATATTTCCGTCCAATTCAGTGTGTGTATGGCTCAAGCGACTACATGAGATGGCAACTATTTTTGCTTGCCAAATTCTAAGCTTGCATTTTCACTTTGTTGGACTCTGCCGTAGGTGATTCAAACTGCAGAAAAGTTGGTGTAGATTGTGGCAACCCTGTATCAACCTTAAAGTATATACTTGCCAACTTATTTTTGGTGGCAATGCGTGAGACATCCCTGCCGCTGGTATTGGGCTTGTCAGACAGATTTTGGTCTGACAAGCAAAAAAAAAAAAACATCATTAACCCATTTTTGGGTCATTTTTGTCCAAATTACCACTGCTTTTAGGGCTGTTTTTACCGTATTTTGCTCAATATTGTCTCGTGTAAGAAAAACTATTTGCATGACAATCTATGCATGCGAATTTTCATAATGCACTAGAACTGTGCGCGAGAATAAATATCTGTACGTGAGACGTCCAAAATATGCCTAAATGTGAGACTCGCACATTATGCATGAGAGTTGGCAGGTATAGTATGCCAGTGATTGAGACTATGCTACATCTGGTGTCTGATCAAACTAAGGATATTAAGTAAATATTAATAAATTTATTCCTGAGAAATCTTTATTAATTAAAAATGCCATCAAATTCATAGGTAAAGTACTAGTCCTATGTGTCCAATCACATTGTTGGATATATTAGGATGTTTGAATTTTCATAAGCATAAGAAGGTGAACAGGGGTTATCTAATGACAACACAAAATTGGCAGTTTAACTGCTTGTTTTCTTATATATATGTTTAAGACGATTAAAGATGTATTGTCCCTAAAAATGACAAACAATTAGTTTGATAAATCTAAAAATTAATTTGTTTTGTATAACATTCATTTGCTTGAGCATAGAAATTGGTTTATCTAACTAGTACTCGTATCTTGATAAGGTCCGACTCTATCAACCTTCTAAATTGAACACCACCACCAACAACAAAAAGAACAAGAAATGAGTAAGGTTCTAAGGTCCGCTTCGCGTGGACCTTAAAATAGAACTCAAATTACACTGTATTAAAGAATAGAAAAATTACAGATTTTGAAAGGGTTGTGCTTGAAAAATGAAATCACATTAAAAAGTAACCCACATCAATAGAAAGATCAGTAGATTTCACATAGGGCATGAGCTATATAAAAAACAGACACTTAAATTTGTAATGTAATTATCAGGGGCGGATCCAGGATCCACCAAAAGGGGGGGCCCACTTTCATGTCAACGTAGATTCAGGTGGCCGTGGTTGCCCGTTTTATTCAAAATTGTGCAAAAAAATGTATTTTTTGGTTTCAAAAGGGGGGGGGGTCCGTTGGGCCCCCCTTCCCTTGGATCCGCGTCTGATTATAATATGGTTTTATAACACTACCTTTTCAAAATCTGTAATTTTCCTATCCATTAACATTATATAATGTGAGTAGTAGACCCACTTTTTTGATTTAAGTGTTTTCCATCATTATCCCATTGGCCAACTGTTTTTAAAGTTTATCAGTTAGGTCACAACGAATTGTTCTAAGGTGTATTCATAAAAGTTATAATACTGGAGCTTTCAAAATCGGCAAATAAATATTTAAATATTCAAGTTAGAAGGTATCTAGCGTTTTCGTCGAAATATTACTTAAATTATCCTTATAGTATCCCCAAATGCTGCATACATGGGTGGTGAGACTATAATACAAATAAAATACACGAACAATAAATAAAATTACCTTAGAAAACGTTTTACCTTAGAATTTTATTTACTGTTTGTGTATTTTATATAGTCTCACCACCCGTGTATGCAGCGTTATAGGATACTATAACTATAAAAGTAATATTTAAATACTTTTTTGTAATTTTTTGCCCATTTTTGGAGAACACATCTTTAACAATGTTTATTTACAGTAGGTGGTCATCCAGTCACTATTTTAAATACAATGTTTACAGTACAATTTTACATAATATAATAATTTTCAAATACCTTAAACAACTTTCCAAAACAATAACTGTACAACATTATTAACATAGAAAAAATATATTTTTTTAAACTTAACATGAAGTTCAAATTGGCTTAAATATATATATATGTACTTTAACTATCAAATCTGTTAAGTTTGCTACAAATGTGAGCATATTATAGAATACAACCTTATCAAAACAACAGATTTCCCACAACATTTTAAAAAGCATTTTTGGTATAATCACCTTGATTTAAAATAAAAAATAAAACAATGCTTGTTTTTAACCAATATATGTACTGTATTAAATTGGGATAATAGGGAGGTTTAGACTTATGACACAAAACATGCATATCTGACAAATTTCAGATTTAATCAAGGCACCAAGGCCAAATACCTCCAGTCCCCTTGTTATTGGCCTCAGTGCTTTAAAATATTGACCATTAAGACCACTTTGACCTTTGTGTCCCTTATTCTCAATAACACAATTTCAATTTGTACAAATGACATCTGATGCCATTTACATTAGTTGTATCATTCAAAATCAGGCTCAACATAGCCTTGCCTCTGTAAAACCTAAATTCAAGGCCTGATCTGATCATAAACAGAAGGATGCAGTCTAGTGCAAAAGCTCCCTACTGCAACTTGGAAGATAAACTGGATAAACTTCGGCACCATGGAAAATATAACGATTTGGAGGAAGGAACAAAAATGTTGATGCTAATGAAATAAAAAAAAATAAGATAGATTATATATAGGATGATATTTCTTCAGGATTACAAATTTTTTAAAATAGCAAAATTCAAAATTATTTATTTTAATTTTAAAAACAGTTAGTTAGGATTACATATTACGATGGCAGAATCATAAACAATTTTGGTTGGTTTCTGATAATGAGACATCACACACTGTAGTATTCTCCTGGCTGCTGGTAATAATATTACTGTTGTCTGTTGACAGTTCAAGAGTTTGTTCCAAGGTCACATCATTTGATTTGTCTGTTGGTGGTAGTAAGTTGCCTCCAAAAAGATCATTTTCTAACTCAACTTCAGAACTTCCCAACTCAACTGCAGAACTCCCTGGACAGAAAACTTGATCGCCACAACTGGATGGATCCCTATTATCTTCTGACACGGTCATTGTACCAGGTGCTGTGCTACTCATAGTAGCATCAAGTACTTGTGGCATGGAATTCTCAGTATCACTTGGTAGCAGTGTTTTGGTCGCACTATCTTCAGTAGCATTATCAGTATAGAGAACATCTGTTGGTTCTATGTCACGTTTAGTAGGATCATTGGATGAACCGGAGGACGTATTTAGTGACACATTAACCGATTCTTCCTCGGACTCACTGTCTGGATAAACTTCGGCACCATGGAAAATATAACGATTTGGAGGAAGGAACAAAAATGTTGATGCTAATGAAATAAAAAAAAATAAGATAGATTATATATAGGATGATATTTCTTCAGGATTACAAATTTTTTAAAATAGCAAAATTCAAAATTATTTATTTTAATTTTAAAAACAGTTGAATTGCATTCAGTAAACAGCAGATATATAAAAATGGTAAACTATTTAAAACATGTAAACAAACTTGGAGCAGTATACAAAACCAACAATATTTAAAATATTATTCAGGTTAAAAAGTTATAGATATTAATCATATTATTATTTTATTTTTACTGTCTAAACCTGTGATGTAGGCAAAAATGTTAGACGTGACTTACCAATCCTTGAAAAGACAGCCCTTAACTATAAATTTTTTAGAATATTTTGTTCGAGTTTTAGGGAAAAACTGTTGGTCCAGAGTTTGTGGATGGCGCCTGTTGTAAAAGGTAATGAAGTCAATGAGACTAATCTTTTAGTTTTAGAAAGTACTGCTTACATAGTCAGGTATGTCTGTCATTTAGTTAGGGAGTATAAGTAAGCTGCAATGCTGTATCATAGCTTACATCAGGAATAATGATTTTAATCACCATTAGGTATAGCTGAATACACTGGTTGTTAGTAATACCAGTGCTCCATACAGGGGTAGTGTATTCCAATACTGGTCTAATAATAATGACAAAAATATTTGAATGCATTTACATTAAGGACTGAATGGCGAAGCTGTTTAAGAAAATGCATGGATAGAAAAAAAAGCTTATATATGACAATTAAATTCTAAAAACTGATCAACTGTCCAGTTGATTAATTTTTAGTCTTTAATTGTAATATTATGTGAGTTTATTGGTGCTTATTGCCAAGGTCTTTAAGCGTTTCTCAATTATTACCACAGTCATTGGTACAGGAACAGAAGCTATTTAATAATTTTGCAACTGTAATCAGTGCATATGTCATTTGTACTTCCCAGGTACCTACTTACACTCCTGGGTCTGGAGAGGCAATGTGTTTAAAGCGTCTGCTTAACGACAACAACAACTAACCAGAATGACTGACAGCAGAGGACTGAAATGCAACTGCTGTACCAACTGCTTTCACATGATACTTGGAACATCATCACTAATGGCCAAAATTTTGAAATTAAATTCTGAAAGTATACTTTGATACTTGTATATGATGCTGATGTGATAAGTTTTGTATTGTATTACAAAGTGAAGAAACAATTGACACAGAAGGTTGACAGAGAAAAGGAACAAGAATGGATCACAATACATAATACAGATGATAATGCAGAGAACAAATTAAGAGGAAATTAAGAAAACATCAAAGATCAAGTGAGAAAGCACTGATGCCTTCAGAAAGATGCAGTGAAAATTATATTTTTTTTGTAGCAAAGTTATATTAACTTACGTTTAAGGTGCGTTGCAATGCTATCTCTGCTATATCTCCTCTGTGATTTCTTCTTCTTTGTCTTAACTGCACTTCCTTCTGCCAAACTAGTGTCTTTTTCAATGACATCAAGGGAACTACTAGAGGATGCTTTATCCATTAAACTGTTTTGAGATTCTGCATTGGCAGCACTATTTACCTCAGTAGCAGAGCTCTCTCTATCGGCATCAGTTTTCTCTTTGGTTTGCTCTGAAGGGTTATCACTATCAACTTGGTGTAGTAATGATGAGGTATTAAGCTGGTCTTGTTTCTGTGTTGACAGTTCAGTATCATTTGTATCTGCAGGCTTGGAGCCCTGCCTGACCTCATCTGATATGTTTCCCTCCTGATTGACTTCCTTCGTTGAGCCATCTGTTGGCAGTTCAGTATCATTTGTATCTGTCTGCTTTGATCCCTGCCCAGGATGAAACACATCATCTGATACAACTCCAGCGTTGTCAACTTCCGTTGGTGTGCTATCATTGACATCTTGTGAGTTCTCCTCGCTTTCTCCTTGACTGTATGGAGGTGTTGGCATTGTCTCAAATAACATCTGCGCTGAAAGAGGCATGTCTAATGATTCTTCCAGTTTCTCATTGGTTTGGCAAATATGATTCCATCCAGCACCAATACGTCGACACAACTCATTCACGATTATGTCACTATCACCGAGTAATTCAATGTCAAAGGTCATATGAGGAAGAGGTTCTCGATTGATCAGAATTTGAGGTATGTCATGAGGGAGCATATCTAATAATCAAAGAATCAAAATGATAAATGTAAGAATGACTTAAAGATGTATTGTCACTCAAAAATGACCAAAAAATCATCACCATTAATTTTGAAATTAACTTGCTCATATTAAA